>BSBM01000088.1:17900000-18182500 GCA_027924585.1 Larix kaempferi | reverse complement strand
AATTTATTATTTGCGTAATGGTCTAATGGAGGCCCGAGGGCCGAGGCCGCGATTGGTAATGGTAACTTGGTTGAATGGTTCGAACTTCACCCATGATGATGCCCACGAGCAGCTGGCTTGCCCTACGTTTTCAGTAATGGCGGCGCGGCATTGAGGTTTTTATGAAAATCTCGTTTCCAAATTTCGAATCGCCCCAACTCCCGTCGATTTTGGTTAATGGGGTTTTGAATTGAGGTTTCAACCACCAAATTTTGTTGGGTAAAGATTATTTTAACCTTGAATTGGTCCATACTCCATAAATGAGATGAAGGTTCCAGCATGTCGAACTCCCTATATAAGGGGTCCAAGAGCCAGTAAAAACCACAAGAAAAATAATTAGATCTCTGCATTCGGCAAAGATGGAGTTTTTGACAGTGGCTTCTGCAGTTGTTCAAAGTTTCTTGGGGTTTACAGTCTTCACTAAGGCTAAGAGGTTAGTTTTGTCTTCACTGAGCAATACCCTTACTATGCATTCATATTCTCTAGTTTCATTGATGGTTGTAGTGGTTTTTGGCTTAGGCTTGCAGGAAAATGCTTTGGTTGTCTAATTAGAAGCAGTAATTGGATCTACCATTTGAGAATAGATACATGGACATGGTGGAACCTCATCTTTTCTCACATAGGATTTGCTTTATCATTCCCATGTGCCTTTGTTTCAATAGGACCTTTGCATCCATTTCTACCATGATAGGAAAGAAGAAGCGGTCGGGTCATGCTACAATGTGTTGCAATAAGGGCTTATCATCTTTAATGGATTCATGTAGTATGCCCTTGTTAACTATTTATATTGTATAATCCCATTAAGGAGAAACATGCAACAATGTCTCTTTATTAACTAAACACTCCCCATTCTAAATTCAACGTTACCTTTTATTACTATGGACACACAAACAACTTTAGTGTGCAAGTCATTCCATGCTTCAAGCCTAGGTAGTTCCATGAGCTAGACCCTTCTGGCATGGAATTAGCTACCCTGAACTCAAGTCATATTTTTCTTAAAGGTCTAGGATCCAACCCTTGAGCGATAGTGCATGCATCAATTCCATGAAAGATTGCACATCCTCCTCTATTTCTATGAAATCATGCACATCCTTGACTTGAATTTTGATTTTGATGACCCTGATTTCCACTTCCATGTATTTACCATTTTTTCCATAATGGATGAGATTGTTAAGGAAGAAGCCTCTATAAAGACAAAGATTTGAACACCATCAATACTATTGATCTTGTTTTCTGAGTCTCGAAAGCACCAAATAAGGTATCATTTGAAGTTTGAGTACCCAAGTTCATTGATCCACTAGCTTCAGTATAAGCTATTGAATCAACACCTAAATCCAGTTTGTGGCACAAACTCCAAGGTACTTGGTCTTGAATTATAAATTCCACCCACATGGAGATAAAGTGAAATGGGCTCTCAATCTCACTATAAAAAATCATGGTGACAATGGCATCAACGTCAACAACTGGAATCAATCCCTGTCATGAACTTAACTTCAAAGAATGCATTCATGGGTGCAAGAAAAAGCACCAACAATAGAACTTTGTTCAGGCCATGAATTTGTTCCAATCAATACCGGTAAGCAAACAGCTACATGAAGGAGTATATAGCTACACCAATTGTTTCAAAGCACAATCCACTTGGCTAGGGAAAACACTAGACTATTGTGTGGCCATTTTAAATAATGTTTGTTGCCAAGGGGATGACCTAGGGAGTTTTTCAATGCCAAACATCCATCACACGTATCATTCAATCTTGACAATCATCAATTCTCAATATTTGTGGAGGAAAAGGAATGAGATAATGTTTTCTAGGTGGGACCTTAGTGGACCCACTATGAATAGTTACCATGTCTCATCTTTCTCAACTAATATTATTTCCCAATCCAATAATGTAGAATTTTTAATGAGTGACTCTTTCCAATATATACGACCTAAAACAAAGAAATGAACAAAAATTTATGGTCTTGGCAAGGCTCCGCTTTTTTTCTAGAAAGCTCATCTTCGTCCAATGTATTGTGCACACTCAACACTAACTCCATGTTAAAGTTAGGGTTCTTACATCTTAGGGGTTTTGCCTCTTAGGAGAATTGGCAAAATTATAAAATGTAGTTTCGAACTTTCAACCTCTTGTTATGGTCCATGGACTTTTTGCAAATGAGCATAGCAGACACATCTCTTCTTAGAGATAGCTACCACCATTTTAGCCATTGTATTGGTACTATGCTCTCCACCATTCTTTCAGTAATAGAATTTGGTTTACTGCATCTTTGTGTTACTTTCTGTGTTAATGTTATATTTCATTTCATTATCAACATGATCTGGATAATAATTAAACAGAGATACAAATTTAGCACTCCAATGAAAGGATGGCATGTCAACCTGTCACTATTATGATTCAATTATTCAGCAAATATTTTATGTGAAAAATAGACAGCAGTGTCATGTCAGTCACATAAATAGAGATCAGAATTCAGCACTTCAAAGATTGAATGGCATGTCAACCTATCATTATTATGATTCATTTATTACATAGTTCCCTCTTACCGAATGATGGATTGCTTTTAAGATCTGATCCCTGACCACATTTCAAAAACAATGAAATTGATATTTATGAAATGCTAGACTTAGTGGCAGTACTTTTCATACTAGGGTTATAGAAGATTAGATCAATTGACATCTTGAGGTACATCTAATGAAAACAAAGAAGAATAATTTGGTAAAAAATGTTATAGCGCATACATTCAATGTTGGTTTGTGAGCAATACCCTTACTATGCATTCATATTCTCTAGTTTCATTTATGGTTGTAGTGGTTTTTGGCTTAGGCTTGTAGGAAAATGCTTTGGTTGTCTAATTATAAGCAGTGATTGGATCTACCATTTGAGAACAAATACATGGGCATGGTGGAACCTCATCTTTTCTCACATAGGATTTGCTTTATCATTCCATGTGCCTTTGTTCAATAGGACCTTTGCATCCATTTCTACCATGATAGGAAAGAAGAAGCGGTCGGGTCATGCTACAATGTGTTGCAATAAGGGCTTATCATCTTTAATGGATTCATGTAGTATGCCCTTGTTAACTATTTATATTGTATAATCCCATTAAGGAGAAACATGCAACAATGTCTCTTTCTTAACTAAACACTCCCCATTCTAAATTCAACGTTACCTTTTATTACTATGGACACACAAACAACTTTAGTGTGCAAGTCATTCCATGCTTCAAGCCTAGGTAGTTCCATGAGCTAGACCCTTCTGGCATGGAATTAGCTACCCTGAACTCAAGTCATATTTTTCTAAAAGGTCTAGGATCCAACCCTTGAGCCATAGTGCATGCATCAATTCCATGAAAGATTGCACATCCTCCTCTATTTCTATGAAATCATGCACATCCTTGACTTGAATTTTGATTTTGATGACCCTGATTTCCACTTCCATGTATTTACCATTTTTTCCATAATGGATGAGATTGTTAAGGAAGAAGCCTCTATAAAGACAAAGATTTGAACACCATCAATACTATTGATCATTTTTACTGAGTCTCGAAAGCACCAAATAAGGTATCATTTGAAGTTTGAGTACCCAAGTTCATTGATCCACTAGCTTCAGTATAAGTTATTGAATCAACACCTAAATCCAGTTTGCGGAAAAAACTCCAAGGGACTTGGTCTTGAATTATAAATTCCACCGACATGGAGATAAAGTAAAATGGGCTCTCAATCTCACTATAAAAAATCATGGTGACAATGGCATCAACGTCAACAACTGGAATCAATCCCTGTCATGAACTTAACTTCAAAGAATGCATTTATGGGTGCAAGAAAAAGCACCAACAATAGAACTTTGTTCAGGCCATGCATTTGTTCCAATCAATACCAGTAAACAAACAGCTACATGAAGGAGTATATAGCTACACCAATTGTTTCAAAGCACAATCCACTTGGCTAGGGAAAACACTAGACTATCGTGTGGCCATTTTAAATAATATTTTTTGCAAAGGGGATGACCTAGGGAGTTTTTCAATGCCAAACATCCATCACACATATCATTCAATCTTGGAAATCATCAATTCTCAATATTTGTGGAGGAAAAGGAATGAGATAATGTTTTCTAGGTGGGACCTTAGTGGACCCACTATGAATAGTTACCATGTCTCGTCTTTCTCAACTAATATTATTTCCCAATCCAATAATGTAGAATTTTTAATGAGTGACTCTTTCCAATATATACGACCTAAAACAAAGAAATGAACAAAAAGTTATGGTCTTGGCAAGGCTCCGCTTTTTTTCCAGAAAGCTCATCTTCATCCAATGTATTGTGCACACTCAACACTAACTCCATGTTCAAGTTAGGGTTCTTACATCTTAGGGGTTTTTCCTCTTGGGAGAATTGGCAAAATTATAAAATGTAGTTTCGAACTTTCAACCTCTTGTTATGGTCCATGGAATTTTTGCAAATGAGCATAGCAGACACATCTCTTATTAGAGATAGCTACCACCATTTTAGCCATTGTATTGGTACTATGCTCTCCACCATTCTTTCAGTAATAGAATTTGGTTTACTGCATCTTTGCGTTACTTTCTGTGTTAATGTTATATTTCATTTCATTATCAACATGATCTGGATAATAATTAAACAGAGATACAAGTTTAGCACTCCAATGAAAGGATGGCATGTCAACCTATCACTATTATGATTCAATTATTCAGAAAATATTTTATGTGAAAAATAGACAGCAGTGTCATGTCAGTCACATAAACAGAGATCAGAATTCAGCACTTCAAAGATTGAATGGCATGTCAACCTATCATTATTATGATTCATTTATTACATAGTTCCCTCTTACCGAATGATGGATTGCTTTTAAGATATGATCCCTGACCACATTTCAAAAACAATGAAATTGATATTTTTTTAAACGAAAGAATGATGTAGTCAGATATTGAATTTTGTCATCTGCATATCTTTTGAGGGCCAAAGGACAATAATTTGTTGTCAGGTAGTTGTATTCAATTTCTATTGGGTTTCCTATAGTTAATGCCCCATTTTGATTTCTGGTAGTGAGATTTCAATTGCATTTTTTAACCCTATGGTCATGGCCTTTTCTGTAACCCATTTTTGTATTATGCTCTCGTTGTACATATTATTTTATTAGTATAATATAAGAAGCATATTTTTAAAAAGGAAAGTCTGAGAGCAGGCTCATCACCAGAGATAATATTATTTGTAGATCGCTTAGGAAAGCTTTCTCACACACAAAAGTTGCACAATTAAGGTCCAGTCCTGTATTACAAGAGGAAAAATGCCCATCAAGGGGCATTTTGGATATTATTCACAACAAAACAATTTGTTCACAAGCAAGTATATGCACACTAAATTTCCTGCCACTGCTTACAATTTGTCTGAAAGCACAGTGTAGTTTGTGCCATTCATGTTTGTTACTCTGTATATCTTGTGATAAGCCAAGGCACACACCAAACCCCAAGCCATCAACGACAATTTGGCTGAACATCAACCATAAGTGTCAAAATCCAAGTCTGCTTTCTTGGAACAAAGAAAGATGAAATTGGTTCAGCCCAGTGATTAAGGGGCAACACCCAGAGAACCCCAGCTTGGAGACTTTTGTCCATTGAAGACTTTATACTTCCACTCCTTAACCACAGGCTGCTACAGGTCTGCTTAAGACTCAAGATGATGATGTTTCAAGGCTTTTTTTGACTGCTGTTGTGTTTCACCTCTAGAATAGCTTCATAGAAGTCATTAGAATCCCGTGGTTTTATGTCGTACCATAGTAGATCTCAAACATACTCATTGACACTTATTTAGGTGAATCCTTCACCCTAGTTGTTGTTTATTTCAAAGCCTTGTTCTTGTTTTTGCACTTTCCAAAATTCCTTGAAGAATAGTCGCCCAATGTAACAGTGCTTTCCCACTTCAAATAATTATAATTATTATAGTTCTGCCTACTTAGTGAGTCTATGTTGGTATCATCCTGGGCTTTCTAGGCATCTATCTACAAGACAGTAAACAAGAATTTCTCAAATCACATGAATTGGATTCCATAGTTGGCGTCTACTAGAATTAGTGACTAAGCCACAACTACAAAGCAAAGTGGATTAACCTCAGTTCTAGTAGCCCAGTTCCAGTTTCTCCAAATGGGACCCTGTAGAGTGCCATTTATTATTGGGAAGTTCACTTCTTCAACGAGGCTTTGTGACTCCTAGAGAGAGGGCAAGGGTGCTCCACTCTGACCATGATTAATGTCCCATGGGTCTCTCCACAAAAAAGATGCCCTTTTTCCTTTGAACTTCCTTTCCTAATATCTTGTGGATGCGATAATACACTGACCCCAGACTTTCCAAGTCCAAATTGAATGAAAAGGAAGATCCCGACTTCTTTTGCTGCCAACAAATTCCCAAGAAAGCCATATAGTCATAGACTTCCATGCATCAGGGTGATGTGTTGAATTGGAAAGCATTGTCGACATGATCACATAGTCCATACTGGGGACACCTAGCTATCACAAATGATACGTCCTACCTGGTTTTATCAATATATTTCCACCAAAATCCATTAGTTAATTTCCTAGGTTATGTGTGTATATAATTGCATTACCCACAGGGGCCAATGTCATTGTACTGGAAATTCCAACAGAGTCCAGGGTGGAGACACACTGATGAGCACAACTCTACATTCTTTTACCCTTTGTAGCTAGGGGCTTTGAAACACTAATGCTGAATATCTTTTGGCCATGGCTTTATGGTGAAGGGTAGACATGCAGGCTATGTTCCAGTATACAAGGCATAACGATGACCATGTCTGCTGAACACTGGACAAGGGATTCCATGGGAGGCTTGGTTGGCAATACAGCTTTCCCTATGGGAATGACGACTGTCCAATGCACAAATAATGCTCAACGTGGCCATTAGAGACCAATGGTTGCTTGATTAAGCATGCAATTTGGTTGCACATTCTTCAGGTTGGACTGCTTCTAAATATGATAACTGTATTATCTTTGCTCGTTAGAACCCATACAAATAAGATCCAAATGTCACGACATCTATCGTCAATTGTTTTATCAATGTAAACAGCATTTAGAACCACCGAACTGATTGCAATTTATGCAATCTTATTCTCATCAAGTGTGTCACTTTTATCAAGCTAATAAAGTAACCACCTTAGCTATAAAGAGATCGCAACATTTTTTACACTTGTGGAGATGCTCCCTCCAATTTGTGCCCAGAAATAGAGGTTTGTTTGTCTCCCTTCTATACAAAGGAATGTCTCCATTGCTTCTAGGTTTTCACAATGGTTTTTGGTGTCCATAGTTTTTCCCATTCACAAACTGATCTAATGGAAAAGTGGAATTGAGATTCTAATGCCCAAAAAGGCAGGTGGCCTTTTTGCTTGTGACCCCATTGCCATCACATTTACAATGTGAATGCCTTCTGATGAGCTGATCTTAGCTGCACAAGTCCCAGGGTGAAGAGCCTCGCCCGAGTTTCCTATTGGATTTGTAGCCTCGGGACTAACAAACTGCACGACTTCATGAACTGCACGACTTTGTTGCTATAAATGATCATTATCGATGATAAGAGTAATAGGTTTCTTTGGCTATTTGCCATCCTTAGCAATGACGATTGTAAGATTGGGCAGCTGAGAATTAACTATCTTCATAGTGGTAAGCATTGTTTCTAAACTTCCCTTTTCATCAACCGTGATAAAGGTATGAAACTTTGACAAGAATGGCGAACATTGCAGAATTTCCAGAAAGCTGCCACATAAATCTTAGATCTGAAATCATTCTGATTACAATTCCGTTTCTATGAATACAATATCTGTTGGCATGTTCAATGATAGTAGATGTTTCACCAGTTGCTGATGGTAGTATAAAACTCTTTTCGGAGGACGAGAAGGCATATAGACTAGCACAGTTTTGGAAAAGAGAATCCTCATGCATGGTTCCCCTTCGTCATCTTTTGATATCTGCACAAAAGAATTGAACAAAATATTAAAACACAATCAGACAAATCAGTGGCCTAATCTAACTCAATTGAAAAGCACAATTATAGTTCTGTCAAAAGGATGCTGTAATAAGTCATTTCCTCTTGTTATCCTTCCCTTTCTCTGACCAAAAGGATGCTGCCACTGTTTCATAATTTTCATGAAATGCCACAATTCTGTTTGTGAAAAGAGATAGGAGTTGCCTCTTCTCTGTGAGGTTGTGCATATATACCCTTAACCCACCCCTTCACGGAGTTTACTACCATCATGATCCCACAGTAACAACAGAATTCCATTGTGCAATCCACCAAGTTTTTCAGCATGTTTTATGATGCCAAATATTGAGATGGTAACAATGCCATATAATGTTGTCAAACCAGCACCATATTCCAGATCTGTCTAGAGTAATTTCTATGCATGTATACATATTTTTAATGAACCCAAACAGATCTGAAGTTGGTTTATTTAGGACTGGTTTTATGCATTAATTCGCTGCTGTTATATTGGCTTGCAAGTTTGTTTTCATGCTTGAATTTGATTATTTAGATGTTTTTATTCTTTTGTGTGATATTTTTACCCTTGAATGAGAATGTTTAGTAATGGGTATGTTGATCACATTTTTCAATTTCTCTCATCATAAGACCGTGATGGATTTATGTCTAATTTTGAAGTTAATCTTGGACGGGTTTAGGTTCCTAGGTTCAAATTTTCTAGCCTCTAGAATTCATGTCATCATGAATAACTTACAAATTGTACTAATTTTATATCATTTTTCTCATGCAGGTTTCACTTTGGGTTTCTAAATTGATTTGATATCTTAATAATTGTGGAATATTCAACGAAATGTCAAACAATGATTGTGGAAAGAAAGCATCAAAACAGAGGGATGTATTATCATACTTTCAGAAGCCTCAATCTAAGAATCTAGATTCTCTTCATGATTCAAACTCTTTTGAGCAATCCATTAGCGAGACAAATGTCAACTCTTCTGAGAATCCAGCTAATAGCCATATAACATATGATAGGATGGGTTCCTCTAGTGAACAAATTGGGATAAATGCAATTCAACCAAAAATTGGCAATGACAATGTTGAAGGTTCCTCTAGTGCACAAATTGGGATAAATGCAATTCAACTAGAAATTGGCAATGACAATGTTGAAGGTTTTACCTTGGAAGGCAACAAAAATGATTCATTATCACGAAAAAGGAAAAAAGGCCAATGGGACATAGGGAGAAAATTCCAATCGGAATGGGCCTCAAAATTTCCATTTATTGAACCAATACCTCCAATAAATGAGAAAAAGGCTTCACGAGAAGTTAAATGCATTGTATGTAGTTGGAAACTTGGAAAGGTAGTAAAAATGCAAATGAATATAGATACAATAGAGAAGCATGCAGGAAAGTTGTATGTTAAGAAAATTGAAAATGGCGAGGAGAAGTCTATTACCAAATGGAAATCTTCTGATGAATGTCGACATGTCAAATATCAAGAAGAATATAATAAATACTTAATAAACAAGAGTAAACTTGAGGCAAGTGGAGGGACCATCACATCTCTATTTGGAAAGACAATGGAGAGAAATTTGTTATCCAAGACGACACAATTAATCACTGTATTTCACATCTTATCTAGAGGTCGTCCTATGATAGATTATCCAGATTACAAGAACTATGTATCTTTTCTTGAAGTATCGAATTTTCCATCTTCTCATTGGTCTATAACGAGTGGTTGGGAATGGGAAAAATATCTAGCTCAAGTAGAAAAAGATGATTTGAAAGAGAAGATTGCAAATGCTAGGTTTTTTTCACTATCTTTGGATGAAGTTACAGCTGTTGATAATACTTCATGGATCTGCATGAGTATTTATATGGTTAATGATCATATTAGGCATTCATATTTACTTGGGATTCACAAAATGAAGAAGAGTTCTATAGCTGGAAATATTTATGAACTTGTTATTAAGACTTTGAAGGAAATTGGTGGTATGGATGATTTAATGATTTCAAAAAGGTTGGTATGTGTCGGAGCTGATGGAGCAACAATCATGCAAGGACAAAGGAATGGTCTTTGTGTCAAACTACAACTATCAGCTTCACCATTTATGGTTAGTATTCATTGTATGGCTCATAGGATGAATCTTGCATTTGAAATAGTAAGTAAGTTTCCACTGGTTTCAAAAGTTGAAGAACTTGTACGTGAGACTCATGCATACTTTTGTCGTAGTCCCAAGCGATTTACAGAGCTTCAACAGTTTGCTGATGGTGTTATAGATGGAAAAAAGCTATTAAAAGATGTCGATACAAGATGGATCTCATTGAATGGACCATCCGAAAGGCTATTTAGTGAATACCGATCATTGGTAGGGGTGATGTATGAACATCGCTTTAGTGTAGACAAAGCTCAAGAGCTTCTCTTTCGACTAACTAATATAGAGACATTATTAAGATTTGCTGGAATTCTTCCTTTGCTTCATGAAATGAATGTCCTTGTGAAAATGGATCAGAGTCGCACAATGTATATTGCAGAGTACACAAATGCAAGAAAATTGGCATGCCTTGCATTGGATAATTTGTATACGATGCCAGATTCTTTTACGGGTCAAACATTTAATGGTTGGACTACTATCATTGATATAGAAAAGAGTGAAAATTATTTGAAGTTTGATGAAAAAGGGAGACTATGTATGCAAGTGTGTGGGTATATGGTTCCCTTTTATTATGTTACTAAGATGGGACAAACCACCGAAGAGTGCCATGTGTCAAGAGACCAATTCAATGATATTGTGATTTCAGTGAGACGCAACTTGATTCAAATTGCACGATCACTATCATTAGAGATAAGTTAACGATTTCCTCGAGATGAATTATTGGAAGCTATGTCTGTGGTATACCCTCATTATTGGAACTCTAAAAAAGAAATAGATCCTTTAAAAGTTGACTTTCTAGCAAAATTGAATACTTTAGTGCACCACTTTGGCAGGAACGCTAAGATAGAAGGAGAAGAGATTGGAGGTATATTAGATTCATCAAAATGATATCAACAAGCCACTTGCTTTGCTCAAACAATGTCAGGTCAATATCATGCTTTGCCAAAACCTATAGAATATGGTGCAGTAATCAAATTATGGACTATTTTATGTGAAAGTCAATACCTACAAGAAAACATGTCAGAGTATTTCAAATTAGTCGATTTATGTCAAACCATGATTTTGGGATCAGTGGAGGATGAAAGAATGTTTAGTGCACTATCATTCTTGAAGTCAAAGTTGAGGAACAAGCTTGATAAGAAAATGGATACTTGTTTAAGATTATATGTAACAAAGTATGACATTACCAATTTCCCATTCAATAGAGCACTGGCACTCTGGCGATCAGATTGTGAGAGAAGAGGAGAATACAATATAACAAATGTCTCCAATGAACTTGATATGGAACATAATGTTTTGGAGGCTCATAATGATATTTCATCTACAGAAGCTCATGTTCAAAATGTAGAAAATGAAGAGCGACATGAGAATTGGGAATTTGATATGCCACAAGATATAATCTAAACCAATATACATTGGCAATGTATAAATAATGAATGGAATTTAATAGATCATGTGATTTTTTTTAGTTTGACTTCGATGTTCCTCTATTCTTGGAGCAAGTTGGAAAAGGAAAATTCTTGATGGGAGAAAGATTACCATACATAAATTTGAAGTTGCATTTCAGGTAAAAATAGGTTCTATAGTCTTTACTTTGTATTAAATATAGTAATATTAGAGCTACATTTCCTTGATGCAAGCTATTTTAAGTTTGATGTTTTGATAGTTAACTAACGCATTGTTTTTTTTTCTTATTGTTGAGATATTGTAACTTCAAAGAATATTATATTTATACTTTATTATTCTGGAGATGTTTCATTCCTCCGTGAAGATCTTATTGTATATCCGGAGATGGTTATTCCTCTGTCGGAATATGGTAACTCAGGTTATTAGAATTCCCTAGTGGAGATCGGCCCTGTATGTGTTATGTGGGTCAAAGGGTCATTAGACCACCCTAGAGGGGTCATCCCAGTCAGTTGTAGTGGGGTATTTAACCCATTGGTTAAATACGAGCCTACGTGTACTTGTGTAAAAGATATGTCAGAGTAGTGTATAAATAGAGGAGGTGTGTTCCTCATTTGACACACACACTCACTTGAGAGAGAGGCGCACTTGTGGAGGAGAGGTCCGCTATGGTGGAGGAGGAGATCATATCTTTGGTTTGCATCTTTGTATATTGCTGGTCATCTATATTGAGGAAGCTTTACTGAGTTTTCTACCCCATGAGGGTTTCCCAGGATAAATCTGTGTCTCTTGTGTTTATGCTATGCTTGTTGTTTCTTCAGTGATCCTGTATATGATATTATTGTGAAATGGAATGTAATGCTGCTATTTTCTATCTTATCATATTAAATATTAACATGGTATTAGAGATAACCTGAAGGAATGCAAGGTATGGCACTTACGACACTTGCTTCACTTACGACAATTTGAAGGTTAGGGTTTTAAATAGCAAAAACTGGTCATTGTGGAACTTTCGCTATAAATCCATTTTGGCGAAGGTTCAGGATCTGAAACCTTTACAGGTTGTAGAAAACATCTCCAGGTATCTTGTGTCCAAAGGGCACCCTCATATTCATTGTACTTTGTAAGTTATGATCAGTACAAGTTAGGGTTTCTGCCTCTTCCAGATTTCAGTAAAAATCAAGTGACCTAGGAAAAAATGTCATAACTTGGGCTAGGAAGCTCCAAATGATATTCCATAAAACGTGATAGGTAGTACATAGACTGTACTATCTCAGGAAACTTTTTTAGAGGCTGAATCTGAACCAGTGACACGTGGCATGCCGTACAAGTTAGCTCTCCTGTTTTATCCCATAAATAGGTCACGTTGTGACACTTGGCATAACTCTCTCTCAGATAGTCCAATTGAGGTCAGACCTATCAGGATGGAAATATAACAGGGAAAGATATCTCAGGAAAAGTTTTCAGAGGCCGAAGTTCAAACAGTGACACGTGGCACGCCGTACAAGTTCGCTCTCCTGTATTATCCCAAAACAGGTCACGTTGTGACATTTGGCATAACTCTCTCTCAGAAAATCCAATTGAGGTCAGACCTATCAGGATGGAAAGATGACAGGTCAGGCTACTGTAGAAAAAGTTTTCAGACCCTGTGGAGCAAAAATTTTAGAGTTATAGCAGAAACAATTAGGTACATATTTCTGTCAAAACAGAATTATTTTTGGAGCACCTTTATTCATGGCTTCCGGAATTTAGGGTTTCGAAGAAAGTTAGAATTTTTGGAATCGGAATCCACGGCTGAATGCTACTCAGGAAAATCGAAATTTAGAGACCAAGATCGAATTTTTTGGTTGGGTAGAAGACCGGGCTTGATTAAACCCTAGCTCAGGATTTTGATCGGAAAGATGGAAAATTAGGGCTTCAGCAAAAGTTGGAATTTTTGAAGTCTGTAACCACGGCTAGAAGCTCCTCAGAAAAATAAGAGTTTAGAGCCTTGGATCAAACCTTTTGATTGAGCAGAAGGGTGGGCTTCATCAAACCCTAGTTCGGGATCCTGTCCAGAAGATCCAGAAGTTTCAAAGGCAATTTTGAGGGGTCAAATTTTGGAGATTTCAAAATTGAAGTATGCTAGTTTGATCAGCTCAGCAAGACACATCCTTCCATTCATTCGGAAGTGTGAAAGTCAAAGATTGAATTTTTAGGGTTTCTCTAGCAAACCCTAATCAAGCTCCAGATCAAGTTTCAGGGGGAGTTGAGGCTAAGGCCTTACATAAGAAGACTACAAGAAGTCTCAACAGGTATGACTTAAGGAGGTTCAGGTATGTCTTGAAATCTGATTCTTGATTAAGTTCATAATGTGTTTGTCTTCATGTTAGCTATTAGTACAATCTTGATTAACGTTAGAATTGTCTTATCACCCTAGTAACAGTATGAGTGCATGTGAATGATCGAAGACATTCATTGATTAGGGCTATATGATTGTACTAATGCATTATGGTGTTGTGTGAGGTTGATGTTGTCTGCTAACAAGATAAAGGTACATCACAAAAGACAAATCAAGCTCCATGACCATGACATCATGAAGACAAAGACTCATCCATAATCTTTGTTCTACTTGCGAGGTATGTATGACTTTGTTATATTATGCTTAACCTATGAGACATGCAGGTTCTAGCTCAGGATCTCTAAATCATTGAAGAGATTGTTTAGGTATGTTGTACATAACTAAGCAGGTATACTAATCCAGGTATGTTTTCCTATGTCATGTTAGGATCCCTTATATAAGTGTACTTGGTATGATTGGTTATGCTTATTCATAAAGTTAGTAATCAAGGGTTTATGCATATTATGTCTCTTATCTTGGTTGATTATTTAACTAACTAGATCAAACAAGAATATGCATGAGTAAAAGAAGACTTCCCTGAAACCTTGAATATTATCTATAATCATGACTATACATATTCAATATTATTTAGAATTAGAATGTTTTGAGAATATACTAATGAATGTATGTTTGTGTATGAGATCATGAGGATGACACTAGTGCACACTTGAGCATGCACAGTGGTACAGAATGAATAGAAGTTCAAAAGACATATAGAAGATCAAGCGGGAGGCAACCACACAAACATAAAAGATAAGTATTTGAGTTGTTATAGTAAATGATATTGCTTGTAAGCATATTTGTATTCCTAGATATATCATGCTGAGTGTAAACATTCATAGAGCATTGAACAGTATACTACTAATATGCATATGATTGGTAAGTTGTACAAACATTCCATTGTTGCTTGTCTAGAATGAAACCTCTTTGCTGACATGCTGAGAGCTGTGCACACTCTCAATAGTATGTTCTGGTAGAGATGGAAGGCATCTAGATAGCCACTGTATGCATACAGGATATGGGAAAGTGTTGTGCCAAAGTATTGGTCAAAATAGTTACATAACTATGTAAATGATATATGTATGCATAATAGGTTATCATGTCAATATGATTTGATGATTATGAAGTATTACTAATCATGTACTTAATTTTGAATTGTAGGAAAGATCATGATGAATGATGAACACTGAACAAGCGATGGATGTTCAACAAAAGGATTTACAAATCAAACACACTATAGAAGGCTTGTGGCTAGAAAATTCTCTTAGAAAGAGGAAGAGAATCATGATAAGATGTTTGCTCCAAGTGGCTAGATAAGACCATTCTCTTAATGGTGTAATTAAAGAAGAAGTGTGAATCAGGTTCTGTATGGGTACCCAGGATCGATAATCAATTGATGAGCTTAATGATCACCATGGGTGATGAGGATCTCAACCTTTGCTACAAGGTTGAATATTGTTTCTATACACAAACGACATGGATGCAAGAAGGAACTCACCACAGAGTTCAAATGATATTGAGGCTCATATCAGTAGACCCATCTAACGAGAGATGGCACAGATAGATATGCAGACGACCATTCAATGCAGAGTGTGAATGATGTTCAGTCACAAAGGGAGAATTGATAGTTTCTTGATAAGCTTGGGCTTTACCAAAAGTAAAGTTGTTCCTAACCTTTACCTTAAGGTTGTGGATGATGAACCTATCATACCATTATTGTATGACGATGATCTCTTTCTGACAAGGAATGAGAAACAGATCATGAAAAGAAAGAAGAAGATGGCTGAAGAAATGAAAATGAAAAATCTCAGGTTGATGCATTACTTCCTAGGTCTAGAAGTATGACAAGGCTCAGAAGGAATCTTTCTCAACCAGGGAAAGTATGCTAAGAAATATTAAAAGGACTTGATGTGTTGGAATGGCCACTCTTGAAGTTGTTATCAGTTGACTCATCAGAGTTAGTGGATAGAACTCTGTACAGACAAAATATTGAGTCATTGATGTGTCTAACAAATACTAGGTCAGATATATGCTTTGCTGTGAACACCTTGTGTCAGTATCTAGTGGAAAACCAGGTGTGTTCACCTGTTAGTTGCAAAGCATGTGATGAAATACCTAAAGGATACGATAGATTTTGATCTATGTTATCTTAGAGATCATGACTTCAGATGGCTACACAGATGTTGATTGGGAAGAAATTGTATCAGACAGGAAGAGCACATCGAGAGGATGTTACTATCTGGGATCAGCCATGATCTCATGGTTTAGAAGGAAGCAATATAGTGTGGCTCTTAGCACAAGAAGAATATATGGCTTCTTGCTCTGCTAAGTTATGAAACAGTATGGCTTCAGGATTGTTTGACTTAGAGATAGACCCAACTATGATCCTATGTGACAAACAGAGTTGTATGAAGATGGCAGAGAATCTAGTGTTCCAAGATATGGTGCAGAAAGGAACCAAAAGTTTGAATTTGTAACAAGTTACCAATGTACTAACCAAACTTCTATCGATCCGATGTACTAACGAAACCTCTACCTCAAATAAAGTTTTCCGAGACAAACTTAATATAGTTCAGAAGGACCCTCCTCGAAAGGGGGAGTGATGTGATAACTCATGATGAGATTTCCTGCATCGACAGTGAGGTCGATGATGAGGATACCTATATTAGTGATGCCGACAGAGAGGTTGGTGGATGGTCCTTAGACAGGGTCAAAGGTGACAAGGGGATTGCATCATCCTTGAACATATGTTCTAAAGAGAGCCATAGACGTATGTCTTCGAGAATGAAGTCCTTGGTGGACATGATAGGATTGCATCATCCTCAAGAGAGCCGTAGACGTATGTCTTCGAGAATGAAGTTCTTGGTGAACATGTGAGGGGATTGGATCATCCCTGGACTTTAGTCCTAAAGAAGAGCCGTAGACGTATGTCTTCAAGAATGAAGTTTTTGGTGAACATGTGAGGGGATTGGATCATCCCTGGACTTCAGTCCTAAAGAAGAGCCGTAGACGTATGTCTTCGAGAATGAAGTTCTTGGTGAACATGTGAGGGGATTGGATCGTCCCTGGACTTCAGTCCTAAAGAAGAGCCATAGACGTATGTCTTCGAGAATGAATTTTTTGGTGAACATGTGAGGGGATTGAATCATCCCTGGACTTCAGTCCTAAAGAAGAGCCGTAGATGTATGTATTCGAGAATGAAGTCCTTGGTGGACGGTTGAGGATTAAGTCATCCTTGGACGTAGGTCCTAAATGTATGGTGGAGGATTAAGTCATCCTTGGACGTGGTCCTAAATGTACGGTGGAGGATTAAGTCATCCTTGGACGTGATCCTAAATGTATGGTGGAGGATTAAGTCATCCTTGGACGTAGTCCTAAATGTACGGTGGAGGATTAAGTCATCCTTGGACGTGGTCCTAAATGTACGGTGGAGGATTAAGTCATCCTTGGACGTGGTCCTAAATGTACGGTGGAGGATTAAGTCATCCTTGGACGTGGTCCTAAATGTACGGTTGAGGATTAAGTCATCCTTGGACATGGTCCTAAATGTACGGTTGAGGATTAAGTCATCCTTGGACATGGTCCTAAATGTACGATTGAGGATTAAGTCATCCTTGGACGTGGTCCTAAATGTACGGTGGAGGATTAAGTCATCCTTGGACGTGGTCCTAAATGTACGGTGGAGGATTAAGTCATCCTTGGACGTGGTCCTAAATGTACGGTGGAGGATTAAGTCATCCTTGGACGTGGTCCTAAATGTACGGTGGAGGATTAAGTCATCCTTGGACGTGGTCCTAAATGTACGGTGGAGGATTAAGTCATCCTTGGACATGGTCCTAAATGTACGATTGGGGATTAAGTCATCCTTGGACACGGTCCTAAATGTACGGTAAGGATTGGATCATCCTTGGACTTTGGTCCTGTGAACTGATCCGTAGACATGAGGTCTCCGAGAATTGATAGGACTGGATCATCCCTGGACTTCGGTTCAAAAGGTACATGTTAGGACTGGATCGTCCCTGGACTTCGGTTCAAAAGATACATGTTAGGACTAGATCGTCCCTGGACTTCGGTTCAAAAGGTACATGATAGGACTGGATCGTCCCTAGACTTCAGTTCAAAAGGTACATGACTGGATTGTATCATCCATGGACCTATGTCCTAAAGAGAGCAGGATTGATCATCCTATAATATGATTGTGTGTGTTGCAGGATATGCTGCTATGTATTAGTGAGAATACATGCTTTTGATGAAAGATATATTAGTGAGAATACATGCTTTTGATGATGGATGTATTAGTGAGAATACATGCTTTTGATGATGGATGTATTAGTGAGAATACATGCTTTTGATGATAGATGTATTAGTGAGAATACATGTTTTTGATGATATATGTATTAGTGAGAATACATGCTATTGATGATAGATGTATTGGTGTGGATACTAATACAGATGATCTAGATGTTGTAGATTGTGATGATCCAGATGTTGTAGACCGAGATGATCCAGATGCTGTATATCGAGATGATCCAGATGCTGTAGATCGAGATGATCTAGATGCTGTAGATCGTGATGATCCAGATGCTGTAGATCGAGATGATCCAGATGCTGTAGATCGAGATGATCCAGATGTTGTAGATCGAAATGATTCTGATGCTGATAATCATATGATGATGATGCTGATGATCATGAGGATTTAGATGTTGATGGTGTTGTAGCTGTTCGAGTGCTGCAAAAGATAAAGAATCAGTACTGAAGATGTTGATGCTCCAGTATTGAAGACATTCTAGTAACTGCTTGAGTTACTGATGATGTTGAGAAAGCTTCCAATGATTTATAGATGTATCATGTATGATGTTGATGACTCCTTGCTCGTGCAGATGCTATTATAATATCCTTCTCGTTAAGGAGGAGTGTTGAGATATTGTAACTTCAAAGAATATTATATTTATACTTTATTATTCCGGAGATGTTTCATTCCTCCGTGAAGATCTTATTGTATATCCGAAGATGGTTATTCCTCCGTCGGAATATGGTAACTCGGGTTATTAGACTTCCCTAGTGGGGATCGGCCCTGTATTTGTTATGTGGGTCAAAGGGTTATTAGACCACCCTAGAGGGGTCGGCCCAGTCAGTTGTAGTGGGGTATTTAACCCATTGGTTAAATACGAGCCTACGTGTACTTGTGTAAAAGATATGTCAGAGTAGTGTATAAATAGAGGAGGTGTGTTCCTCATTTGACACACACACTCACTTGAGAGAGAGGCGCACTTGTGGAGGAGAGGTCTGCTATGGTGGAGGAGGAGATCATATCTTTGGTTTGCATCTTTGTATATTGCTGGTCATCTATATTGAGGAAGATTTACTGAGTTTTCTACCCCATGAGGGTTTCCCAGGATAAATCTGTGTCTCTTGTGTTTATGCTATGCTTGTTGTTTCTTCAGTGATCCTGTATATGCTATTATTGTGAAATGGAATGTAATGCTATTATTTTCTGTCTTAGCATATTAAATCTTAACACTTATTTGTGATAGGAAATGAAGTTGGGACCTATCTATCCATAGATAATGTCCTAGTATTAAAGGTTAAGTAATTAATTTAACAATACTTCCGCTTAACAAGAATGGGCTCATTCAAAAGTTAAAACTCAAGTACATGGAATTGCTTGTATTTCTAGCTTTGATATCTTGGCAAATATGAATGGTTTGCTTGTTTCTTACATTTGGAGCATTTTTTCAAGTTTGTAAGTTTTCATTTATTTTGGTTAAATATATTTTTATTCCCTTGATAATTGATTGCGGTTTGAGCCCTTTGTACTAGTTTGATTCGTTTCATAAATTATTTGTTTTTTTCTTACATTTGGAGCATTTTTTCAAGTTTGGAAGTTTGCATTTATTTTGCTTATATTTTTTTATTCCCTTGATACTTGACTATGAGATCTGAATTGCTAAGCGAAGAGAAAAATGGTCTATGCATTGGCTTACTAGGTTCCTATGCATCCATCGTAGGAGACCTATTGGCACAAGACCGACATTTCTCTAATGTAATTGGCATAATTTTCATATGTCCACATACTGTCAATACAGTATTCACTTGAATCTCAACAGCGACAGTAAATTTTGAAAGCTAGTAGATGAAAATAGATGCCCAACAATTGAAATTAGTCAATTTCCTGCAGATATTGGTTGTATAGAAGTGATATTTGTCCAATTAAGCAACAATTTGACAGATCAGGCATAGATTTGTATTTTTTCTGATGTCTTTTCCATAAATATTAGTCTTTGCATAAATTTGGCAGATTCATGGCAAATACAGTGGTTTGGCAGTAAATTAGAAGGTTTTTCAGCAAATGTTTTAGTAGACATCTCCCTATTTCAAATTTCAGTAGTTTGAGCATGTATTCTCTATTTTTCTTCTAGTATTTGCAACTTTGCATAGGAAAGATCATATTTGTAGCTCTACATCTATATTTCAGCAGTGGATATAATGATAGACTATACCATGAATTGTACCAACAATTTCCTGGGAAATACCCTCAACTAATCTTGAAAGGTGTTTCTTTGTTTATGCCCTACACATGACGCTATACCATTGCATCCTTTATGGTACAATGCAGTATGGCATATTGTAAAAATAAAATATTAAATGAAAAGGAATAATGTAGAAAGAAAATATTGAATGAAAAGGGTGGGATTTTCTTCACTTTCTCCCGTAACAAAGAGAATATATGGGAAACAATGATTATATGGTTATAATGCTATTGCTGCTGCACATTCTAAACATGATGCATTAGATGCTATTCTGGTTTTTGTAGCAGCACTTTTAGAGCTTGTTGTTGAAGTATATATTGTTGTGGCTATTGTTCCTGCAAGTTCTGTGCTTCCCATCGAGGAATATGTTGTAGAATTGTTAATGGTAATGATGTGTGATGTCCTTCTCTCCTAGTTCGGCTCATCAAAGGACTGACCACCCTTTGATGAGGTACTTGACCTTAGGAAGAAGTTAAGGATCGAAGGATCACATCATCTGGATGATCCCTTTAGTACTGTGATGACAAAACTTTCAGTATATTTATGGAACATGTGAGGACACATACCGAGAGAGAGAGACCTTGTCACCCTATCTTGTTTGTCCTTGTGGTTATCCTACTTATGGTACTTGACCTTATCGGGTTGGTTGTTTGTTGAGTCACCTTTGTTGTTTTGGTCTCATGATTGACCTTCTAAATGGTCATGAAATTGGGGGGAGAATTAGTTTGGGTTCTATTTTTTCGGCCTCCTTCTAGGGCATCATTTGGCAGCTGGTTGATGGAACATTTTTCTGTTTTTGATGTCAAGGTTTGAGCCCTGTAGGGATGTTTTTTTGCTGCCATTATAAGTCCTCTAGGGATGCATCTTTCTCCTCTGAGAGGTCCTCCTAATTCTGTTGCTATTTGATTATTTGTTTAGCCCTTCTAGGGCTGCCGTTCTCCATTCTTTTTGCTTCTCCTATTAGCTGCTACCACTTTGGTGTTGGGTCTATTCAGGTTGTCATTGAACTTTTAGGTTAGGTCCTATTGAGGCTACCGTTAACCTATAGATTTTTGGCTACTGTTATCAAAGACTATTAGAGTCTATTGAGGTCTCACGTTGTATTATGAGCCCTGTTAGTGCCAGTATTGGTTATTCCAGCTTGACTGGTGGTTGACATTGGTTGTCTCCTAACTACGTTAGAAGGTTTGCTAGTGCTTGAAGTTTGTCCTAACACAACTGTACCTATTGTTGACACTCTTCCTTGGTCTCTCTCTCTCTCTCATAGGTATGATGTTGCCCTTCTAGGGCTATTTATGTTTCTATATCTATTATGCCTGATTGGCAAAACTGAAAGTAGATCTGAGTACATTAGAGAAGGGCTCATCCCCAGGTAAGTACTTATAACCGTGTCATTTACTAGCATTCTTACTTTCAGTTTATTGTGGATTATTAGCACAGTGACCTATTGGTAGTGCCCTAGTTGAAATAAATGAAAATTATTTTTTAAATTTATTGGCATGGTGACCTATTGGTAGTGCCCTAGTTGAAAGAAATGCAAATTATGTTTTTAAATTCTTATAGTTGTATTGTAAGATTGATTTACATTTCTGATCTACTGCATCATTGTTTAAAAGTTGTTCTTTATTTTATCAAACCCTAACTTTATAAAAATCAACATGGTATCAGAGCTAGTTTTGTAGCTAACTCTATTTTGCAGCCTATCAAAATGTACAAAGTTCCTCAAGTAAGGGTTTGAGCACTAACAAATTCGATTGCAGAAGATTCAAGTCTGGTCAGTGGAAGAAATGCGGACTGATGTGGCTCACAACCACAGTGAACCAAATGAGATGTTTAGGTTCTTGGACAACAATATCCGAGAAGTAAGTCTAATCTATTATCTGATTCTTGGGTCTCATTTGAATTTCATCATGCCAATAAAAATTGCATGTGCTATCATGGTTGAATTGGTCTTGTTTCCATCTTATCTACCACACAACTTAATTTTTTGTTGTTGGCAATATGGCAGATGTTTAGGTTGGCATTGATGTCAATATATAAGTCAGATAGGTTGTCATTGATGGCATCTAAGATGAGATGACAGAGCAGGAAGAAGGGTGAGAATATAGCTCAAAAGATGCACACCAGAAATGTTAGAATAATGCACTCCAGGTTTCAAAGAATGCATGCTAATACTGTGAAGAAGCATTTTATCACACTCATTTTCACACACACTTAGGTTCTATTCTTGTATGTGACACTTAGGTTTTATTCATGTATGTTACATGTGACAACTACCTAAATATATATGAACAAGAAGAGTTAGAAAATCCGTTGACACTTAGGTTGTTATCTCTTATTTAAATATTTTACTCATGGCTTATTCGATATTCCAAATATTTTGGTAACTTGTGTGTGAGGGAACTTTTTGTTCGGCTCACAGAGCATTTAAGTCAAGTTCAGAAAGAATTAGATAATGATATTTTCATGATGTAAACATAAATTAGAGTCTGAAATTTTGCTTAAATTTATTTGTAAGGTAAAAAATTGTGTTGTGGGTGGTCTTCAAGAATTGTAGAGGCATAATATGTTGGTCTTATATGGCTACCTAGGGTATTTGTGTCTTAAAGATGCCTCTAATTTCTGCTGTTATGAATTGAAAAAGAGTCAAAAGGTCAGAGTCAAGTTCAGTTTCAATTTTTGCAAGTTGTTTTTTTATTGCAACATGCGGAGTTTTGGGATTCTCAGCATCCTATGAGAGAATACCATCCTTGAGTAGGAGCCACTATCAGCACTTGTACTTGCACCTCATATCAGTAGCAAGTGGTATCCTTTATCCAACAATTTCCAACCTTTTAGAAGTCCATATCATCTTGGACAAGGGTGCTTGTAATGTTGGCATCCTTGGACACGTCCTGAGGATGATCACTACCTGTTGTTTGCAGCCTTTCATATATTCAGATTGTTTCCATTGCTGTGTTTGACTCTTGAGACCTATTACCTTTTCTAAGAGATACCAATGACGGAAATTGTATGTGGTAAGGTAGCATATTCCTTAACATAATTCCTAGATTCATTTGAATTCTGGAGAACTTATCAGTAGAGTTTTCTTACACTTCAAGATCAGTGAAATATAATTTGAATACTGTTGGTGGCTTGGTCACAAGTCAACTCTCCCATGACTGATTTTTACCATCTAATTGACATTTGATGAAAGATAATCATACCAGCAGATGCAGGGCATTGTCCTTGGGTTGAATTCCATGAGGATCTACAGTCAAGGCATTGATTTCAATAGTTTATCTTCTGCATGAGGTAGTGCCTTTTCCAAATTTGGTGCCCCTTTGTTGGAAGCTACCAAAGATTAAGTGAGGGTGCTGTGATGGGTCTGATTTTAACACATATTCATCAATCTTTGAGTATTTGTCATGAGAATTGAAGCACTACTGTTATGCCCACTTTTGAGGAGGATTCAACATGCATAATAGACACACTGTTTTGGGATTTCTTTCTTTGATTCATGCATGCACAGTTTCCCATGCTAAGTCAGCATGCAACCAACACTAGGGCATGCAACCTTGGGGTTATTTTTAGAATTTTTCTTTGAGTTCTTTTCAGCAGGAGGGTGCACGAAAGCTTTTGAGTGGTAATCTTGTGCTATTTTGAGCCAGTGGGGTGTTATCTTCAACGGATTTAGGAGAGGGTGCTTTTGCTATTTTAGAAGAGAAAACTTCTTATGTTTAGAAAAACATTGTGCCTTTTTTCAAAAAAGTACACTCTTGCTATTATTGGATACAAATTGATAATTTTAGAAAAGCAAAGTGTCGATGGTTTAGGAAAAGCAAGCCATCTGGTTTTATAAAAGCATATCAATTTTGGAGCAAAGCTAATGAAAGCTAAACTTGGAGTAGATCTACAAGGATAAAAAGGACAACAAGGAAGTTGTTCAAGCTATCAACACTATCCTACAGCTTCTTAAAGCTTTCTCTTCTTCTACTCTAAATTTTGAGTCTATAGGGCTTCTATTTAGCTTTTTTCATAAGTCATCAAGGTCTTGAGTAGTGACACTTGTTAAGTGCCATCCAGTTCCTTCAAACATGCTTGATCCAAAGTTGTATCAAAACTATGTACTCTGACATCTCTGATTATTGGAAGAAAGTTTATATGGTTTACAAGATTCTTCAGTAGTTTGAAGCAAGAGAGGGATTGTGCTAGTGAATGGGGCATCTTCTTGGGACTGATTTCCAAAGGGACCATTCTGAGTGATAACAAGAGCCATTACAACGACTGTGCATTATCACTTCTAGGTCAAGGTATAATTATGTTTCTATCGGTTTCTAATTTATGCAATGACATGGGTGTTATGTTTGGAATTTTTAGCAAATGCACCAACAAGCCAATGAAACTGGAGATTCTCCTGTCATATGATCCCAAAGATATAGAGACTGCCATATTTTCATCCTTGTCACTTCTAGAATATACGATGGTGTCATCAATTCTTTGTCTTGCAAATCACCTGCTACGGTTTCAGCATTGACAACAACCATGGTTTCAAGGCCATCTGAATCAATTGAAGTTGTCAGATCTTTATATAGAGTCAATTATAATAACATAAATAAATTATATTTTGATCATAATGATAGCATTGAATTTATTCTTTAAGAACATTTTTGGTTTCTTTTCTATTTAGAACAAATCCAAAGTTGAAGTAGAGGATTGTTAATTCAATTATTGGTATATTTCTTGTAATTTTTTATTATTTTGGAAATCTTGTGGCATTTTTTGGAGTAATAGGGAATGGTTCTTTATTGAATCCACGTTCTAGTCCAAATGTAAATGGCCTTTTACATGCCCATCATTTTGTTCAGGGTAATCATGATTCTTACCATCACCATCTACACAGTCCAATTATGTGGTTACTTACATTCATGTATGCACATGGTGTGCATGTATAGCCTCAACCACAATCACAGTCATCGCCACATGGTTTTCTAGCTATTCACAACCACATGGTTTTCTAGCTAGTCATACTCATCTAAATAATGTGGTGTTACCTTCACAACATCACCATGTTGGTTCAACACCAGTTACCAATCTCTCACATCTAGACAGGCAGCCTGGATATATGACAGAAACTCCAAAAACATATGTTTTCTCCCATCTCACTTGGAGTTCTAGGATTATGTGGTACACATGGAATGCATTTGTTGCAATTTGTAACTCACTCTCTTCTATGAACAGTTTCTGGCAATAGTCATTTTGTTCATTAACTGTTTTCTAAATCCTTTAAGCACAACTTAGGGTCTGAATTTGATTGTTATAATTAAAATTTCAATGCTCATGTACAATTATGTTAACATGGATGTAGATGAGTAAGAAGGTTATTTCTATCTATAGAAATAAGTGCTGAAAAGTTTGACAGGCTTTCAGTTATGCAATACAACTGTTAGAAAATGAACTCCTGCTTTTGCTGTAGGTGATGTGAAAAAACCTTTTAAAGTTGGTCCATGTAAGAGAGTTTTCTCCAGAGGCACAATTTCAAGGTCCTTGCCTATCATTCACTCTTCCTAATGTGATTTGTAGGTAAAGAAACAAAACATGCTGAAGACTTGATTTATTTATTTTTGAAGCAAAGTGCATTTATATTATGGAAGGGAACATTTCTTTTGACAAGATGTTTCCTATTATCATTGTGTGACAAACCTGACCTTTAATCAGGGACTATACAATGCACTATAGTTGGCTTAGAACACTAGAAGGATCTGTTTGGATAAGAAACAATGGGTTGAGGTATCTATTCCACAAAAGTCACCCAGGACTTGCATCTGGCTCAAAGTGGATGCTAGCTCATGATGTAACCTCCATGTAACAAGAGATGTCCATTTAGCAACCCAACAGGATTCTTCAAGGTATGTTCCCCAACTAGAATGTGCAACTAATCTCACAAAAAGGTGGCTACTCCACCAACATGTGCCCACTATGCAACCAAACTTAGCTTCAAAGGGAAATGCCCTTCTCAACATGATGTGAAGACCAAGAAAATGAGGGTTTGATGATCCCCCAAACTTCCCCTTAACTCCAACAATCCATCTCAAGAATGATGAAAGAACTTTCGTTAGGGCAATGCTACAATGTGAGAGTGTCCATATGGCAATGTGAGGTTGTATGAGGGCTGAGAGGTGCCCAGAATTACAGTTCACTTTTAAAAAACACCAAATTCATATAAGAAGTTCCCATGCTGCATCATAATTGCAAAATTATATCACTTATGAAAGCATAATTGATTGTATTATGAAGCCATGCAAAAAGGTTAACAACTCATTTAATCATGGGGAGACAGTGGCATTAGGAGGTGCAACTAGGTATAGTGCTGTCAAGAGCAAGAAAAACCTTATGTAGATTTAGGTCATTGGAAACAAGCTCACTCAATAGCAAGCACAGTGCGTTGAAAACCAAAACTGAAGTTATCCCTTCTGCCCCAGCATAGTTGTTGGTTGTAAGAGAGTGCCGACAAGAAGGTGCCAAACCTATCCTTTGTATTTTCAATTGTATCATTCTTTGTACACTTCAATAAAAAGGCTTACCAGTGCCTTTTTTGGGCACCACACATACATGTGTTGTCTTGTGGTTTGCTTTCTTGCATATTGACTATGTAATATAACAAGTTTAAGTGTAACCAAGTAACCAACACACATACGTTAAAAAGTCCAAGAGTTGGGCAAGGTCATTGGGATTAGTAGGTCCAAGTGACAGGTAGATTAGCCTTGAGTGAAGAGGCATAGTCCACTGCCAAGTAAGTGTGAGCGACCAAGTTTTTATTCTGAAAGACGAGTAGTGCCGAATGATAGCTAGGGACCAACAATCAAAAGTTGGGCATGGAGAGGTGCATGATCTAGTGTTGTGATAGATGGTATCAGAGCAAAGAAGAAGACTGAAACTGAGCTGAAAGTGAAGTTTCAAGAAGCTCTTCACATTTTCCTCAAAAGTGACAGTTGGTATTAGAGTAGAGAAGAAGACCGAAGGTGAACCAAAAGTGAAGTTTCGAGAGTGCTCTTCATCACTGTCCCAGAAGTGACAGATGGTACTAGACCAGAAAGTTTGTTGAAGTTGAGGTTTCAGTAGAAGGCGTGCCTAGAAAATATTTTGCTTGGGACACATCACTAATAGGTAGAGGTGCAGTAAAGGTGCACCTAGATGACAATGCACCTACGACACAACACACATCGGTAGAGGTGTGCCTAGGAAAAAGTGCACCTAAGAAAACAGGGTGTGCCCATAAAATAGTGCGCCCAAAACATAGTGTACTCAGGACGCAGTGCATCGATAAAGGGTGCTGAGCATATCAACAGAGATGTGCCCAAAAGACAAAGCACCTAGAAGAGGGATCAAAACTCAAATCACGTCAATAGAGATGCACCTAGAAGATAGAACGCTTGGAAGAGTGCCCAGAAGATCAGTAAGTCCATTCATTGTTGATTTCGGTTTCACACAAGTTAAGTGTTCTTTGGGTTAGTTGGACATGTCGAATAAAGGAAACATATACCAAAGAAAGGAAACATCAATGTTGTGGGGCAAAGATTGGCACAAGAAAGACAGTCCAACGCCCGATAGTGTCAGGTGCAGCGGTAGGCAAAACACAAAGAGTTTGGGCAGAAGCCTCTTTGAGAGTGTAGGTGTAGTAGCATGGAGGACACATTTGAGGAGAAAAGGAAGACAAGGCAGTCGTCAACACACATCAACATAGAGTGGTTGCAATAGGAGGGGTGTGAGCTAATTTAGACCTTCCAAGCAGGCCAACTACAACACACATGGATAGAATCCTCGTTGAGTGAGGTGTAGGCGGCTATAGACCAAGAAAAGGGTCTCTTGCAACAAAAGTTGGGATCCATCCAAGAAGAGGACGATGCTAAGGATGATGGAGTCATCATAGGGAAAGAAGCTCAAGATGTGCCTAAGTACATGGGAAAGAGGATTTTGGGCTCACCTTGCAAGCAAAACCATATGGAAGAGGGCCCATTTGAAGGAGAGATCGATAACCTTAATAGAAGTTCAAGGGAAATGACCTTTGTAAACAAGATCACAGGGTTTGAGTGCCTTAACAAACTATTTGGGTAGGTCCATGACAAAAAGGCAAGACCTAGGTTTGCAAGATGAAGAGGTTATTAAACTTTGTTTTGTGAACATGAGAGTCAGTGGGTTGAAGGTGGTGGCATTGGACACCGGTTCTACCCATAGTCTCATTAGTGAACATACTGCGAAAAGGATTCCTCGGGTGGCCAAAGGTAGGAGTACCATGTATAAGGTAGTGAACTCATCAATGAATATATCAATAAAACTAGTTCGTGAAGCATAGTTGAAGGTTTGGGATTGGCATAGTGCTTTAGACTTGACGGTGGCATACTCTCGCTGAGTTTTTCAGGTACCCCGATCAGAGATGTTTGCCTCTCTACATGCAGGAGGCTCTCAGATTTCGAGTGCATATTGTTCAGTCTCCCATCAAACCGGACCCCATGCAGAAGATCACGTCATTTTTCAGGGTATTACCCTCAGACAGGGGCACCAAGAGACCGACCGATATCAGTACATATCCAGCCTCTAGATCAGTGAGGATCTGTGGGATCTCACCCTGACCCATGAGATCTCAGCAGCAGACTCCGTCCTGAGATACGGACTAGATCCTCCCGACCTCAGCAATGTACGAACCCCCCCAGGCAACAAGTTTGTGGGCAATCCGCACTCTCTACTAGCCCTTCATCAGGACAACAGACTTTGTTGAGTTTTCTTCAGTCCTCTTCTTTCAACCTCGGATGTTAGGAGAGATGGGTCGGATCCTCAAACCGTTTCGCTCCTGGATCTTTTTCGATAGGACATCTCTGCCCCATTGCGGGTTTTCTAGATTCGCGTCTACAGTCAAAGCTCTCTTACTTCAGTCATGTTAACTTTTGTTCACTCTTTTCTTTCTTTCTTCATGCATTGTACCGTTTGGTTCTCCCGCTTTGTATGGACATCATTGTAATCAGCAGTCCCTTTGACCTACTTTGTGGTCATTAGTTGGACATTAATATAATTGTCTTATCTATCTTATCTTATCTATCATCATTGGGTCAATTTAGAAGTGCATGGGATAAGTATTGAAGTGCCTCAAGGGAATTTTGAAGTGCTTGGGGAAAATATTGAAGTGCATGGGGAGTTTTTATCATCCTTGGGAGAATTTAGAAGTGCCTGGGAAAATATTGAAGTGCTTAGGGCATTTGTGTCATCTTTGGGAGAATTTTGAAGTGCTTAGAGAATTTGTATCATCTCTGGGAGAATATTGAAGTGCAAGTGCACAGGGAAAGTATTGAAGTGCATGGGGTGTTTCTCTCCTCACTGGGTGAATTTAGAAGTGCATGGGGTGTTTTTCTCATCACCAAGTGGATTTAGAAGTGCATGGGGTGTTTTTCTCATCACCGAGTGGATTTAAAAGTGAATGGTGCATTTTTCTCATCATTGGGTGAATTTAGAAGTGGATGGGGATGTTTTTATCTTTGGTGTGAGAACTTTGAAGTGCCTGGGGCAAATATTGAAGTGTCTAGGAGTTTTTATCATCATTGGAAGAATTTTGAAGTGGTCAAGGCAAGTATTGAAGTTCATGGGGCGTTTCTATCATCATTGGGTCAATTTAGAAGTGCACGTGGCAAGTATTGAAGTGACTTGGGGGATTGGGGGAATTTTGAAGTGCTTTGGGGAAATATTGAAGTGCATAGGGAGTTTTTATCATCCTTGGGAGAATTTAGAAGTGCCTAGGAAAATATTGAAGTTCTTAGGGAAATTTTATCAACTTTCAGAAAATTTTGATGTGCCCGGGGCAGGTATTGAAGTGCTTGGGGCGTTTTTCTCGTCACTGGGTGAATTTATAAGTGCATGGGTTGTTTTTCTCCTCACTGCGTGAATTTAGAAGTGCTTGGGGTTGTTATTGATCAATGTATGAATGCTTTTATAGCATTGGGACATTTTAAAACAGTGATGGGCAAAGTTATCACTTGTTGGGGAAAATTTGTGTGGATCAAGGCATTTTGTGATTGCCTAGGTGATTATATGATTATCGGGTGTTTTTCTCCCTTGCCTAGGGAAACTATTGAAGTGCATAGGGCATCTTTATCATTATTGGACTAATTTTGAAGTGTCTGGGGAAAGTAATGAAGTGCCTAGGAGAACACTGAAGTGGATGGGGGCGTTTTTATCTTTGATGGGAGAATTTTGAAGTGCATGGGGAAAATATTGAAGTGTCTAGGTGTTTTTATCATCGTTAGGAGAATTTCGAAGTGGCTGAGGCAAGTATTGAAGTGCATGGTGTGTTTCTATCATCATTGCGTCAATTTAGAAGTGCATGGGGTAAGTATTGAAGTGCCTCAAGGGAATGTTGAAGTGCTTGGGGAAAATATTGAAGTGCATGGGGAGTTTTTATCATCCTTGGGAGAATTTAGAAGTGCCTCGAAAAATATTTAAGTGGTTAGGGCATTTTTATCATCTTTGGGAGAATTTTGAATTCATGACCCCACATGTCCATTGCACCATTAAGGGATGAGATAACAAGTAGAGTCCCTACTTGACCTGAATCTAGTTAGTGCAGTCGTGTTTCGTCAACACCTTCTAGTTGTGAGTGATCAAATACTGCTTGTGAAATGTATAAATAAATCCATCATTTCCTCATTCATACACTTTTTCATTTGAGATTCTAGGAGTCGAGAGATTCCAGAGTTGAGCTTCGGTGTATGTTCTTTTGTTGCACAACCTTAGTAATCTACAAAATCAAAAGCTTGAGTCTTATTGGCAAAAGATTCACCAAATTTTTACTATATTTTATAAATCAGTGAAAGATTCGCCAAATTTTTACAATTTTTTATAATTAAGTGAAATATTCGCCAAATTTTTACAATTTTTTATAATTAAGTGAAATATTCGCCAATATTTTACAATATCTTATAATTTAGTGAAAGATTCGCCAAGATTTTACAGCATTATATAATGAAATGAAAGATTCGCCAAGATTTTACAGCATTATATAATGAAATGAAAGATTCGCCAAAAAATTATATATACATATTATATTATTGATGAAATCGCCTTCAAGTTTTCCTATACATTGGGGAGATTCGCCCATTTTTTATACATATAAATTTTGGGGGGGTTCTTAAAATTATCCTTGATCATCTTCTTCTTCGTCATCATCATCAACACCATCTTCGTCATGATTATCATCACCATCTTCTTCATCTTCATCATCATCATCATCTTCATCATCTTCATCATCATCGTCATCATCATCATCCCCATCATCGTCATCATCTTCTTCTTCATCATCATCATCATCATTATCATCATCATCTTTAATTTGTTGTTAATAAATGGTCATTGTTGCCTCTTCCAAAACGTAGGGGGGCCTCCAGGTCGTCCTAGGATCCAGGCTGGTGACTCCTTGTGAAGTCCAAGCACCTAAAGCCCCACCAATATACCTTCGCACTACAGGTCAAATACAGCTAGAGAGGCTGACCCATATAAACTCTTACAAACAAGAATTTGCTGCCAATATGGGATAAATCCAAAAGAAAAAATCAATCTCTACCGTCAGATCCTTTGATTGAAGGGTTGCTGAGTCTTCTCCATTTCTCCTGCATGATCACAAGAAAGATCATAGATATGCACTATTTTTTTGAAATGCATGCAACTTCTTGAGATAAATCTGCAACTGCCATCTCGTCTAGGGATTTTCATGCCCATCTGATCAAGGGATTTTGGGTGTATGTATTAAGTTTCAGTCCAGTCTTGTCTAGGGATTTTTAGGGCATGCTGAAATATGAAAATTCATGGTTTTGATTCAAAAAAATCTGTCCTCTATGCTTAAAATCTATTGTTATGTGCTCTATGCTTAAACTTTGTCCTCTATGCTTAAATCTATCATTCTGTCCTCTATGCTTAAACTCTTTCCTCTATGCTTAAACTCTGTCCTCTATGACTAGGAGAACACCAAGATTGAATACAAAGTGTATTGAGATAGTTGGATTTGAATATGTAAAGGAGTTGTATGCATAGGATAAGGACTCACATAGACTATGGAAAGGCACAAAAATCTAGTGCCACAAGATGGGTATGAAATTATATTATTTTCTCCAAGATTGTTAATTGTTTAGAGGAAGATAGTTGTGTATGATGGATTAGGTCCTGTCACTGAGAGGGGGGGGTGAATCAGTGACACAACTTCTAAACCAATTTTTACTTAGTTAATTACGGTTTGCAGATATAACAACAAATTTGAACACAATAATTTATCGTGGAACCCGATAGGGAAAAACCACCAACACTTTTCTATTAATTGCGAAATTTGTTTTTACAATTTACAATAGAAGCAATATTTTTTATTCCTCTTTGGATCAGATCCAAATGATCAGGATGCACCCACACCCGTATTTAGTCAGCTGCAACTGACAAGGAAGCACTTACTCCCTTGCAGGCACCTACCTTCCCTAACTCCTCCCATCCACCCTTTGTTCATCAATCTGGAAATATTCTATGTTATTCTCTGAATATCATAACTGTTGTTGTACTACAGTCATACTTTCTCCTTCACATCTCGGCATACTTATAGTTCTTAAAAATCTTCAATATAACTCTTCATAACCATCACACCTCTTCATAAGAAAAAGTTATAAAACCATAACAAATTTGTCATTTTTAATTTTGTTCCATCATGAATGATTCATTCTAACTAACTTTGGTGATCCTTCAGTTTATCTTTTCGTTACATCTTTTGACAAATTAGTGGTCTCGACATTCTGATGTATGTTCAATTGGTAATGAACTTGGTGATCCTCCAGACTTGGCATTATGCCAAAAAATCCAAAAAATGGAAGTCTTACTACCAACCAAAATAATGAGTGCACCTAAGCCAACGATCACTTCATATGACCATCACGTCAACAAAACATATTAATATAATGGACGAAATCATATCCTCGGTAAGTCAACGAATGTTGTCACTTCTTCCAAAAAGGTAGGGGGCCTGACGGGTCGTCCCGGGCTCCAGGCTGGTGACTACTCATGGAGTCCAAGCACCTATATCCCCCACCATACCTTTGCACTACACGTTGATTAACCATAGTGAGGCTGGCCTTTAAAAACTCAATTGAACCTTTCCTCACTTCCAATGTGGGATAAATCCCACTGAATGAGTCAATCAGCACCATCGATTACTTGATCAGACAATTTTTGAGTCTTCGTTAGGGATTCTGCTGCAAGTATTCATCTCCTATGCTTCTTGCATCAATCGACCGCTACCCATGGAACTTCCATGATAGCCATCTCTTTGTACGAGAGATAGGCAATGCTTCATATCATAGAGATATCCATTGCCACCATCGAATACTCTGTTTTATGGATATGATTGGATTTGTTTCTTCATTAAAATTTTGCAGCTTCACAAGAAGTTCCTTGATAGTTTCCATGTCTTCTTTTATACCAATGACTTCTTCAAAGAACTTCCTAATATTTTGTTCAGTCTCCAGATATACCATCTCCATCACAGAACTAGCCTCAAGGTCCTCCGTCAAGGATGCACATTTGAGATCCAGATAATTGGTGAAAGACTTTGTGAGAAGTTCATTCATTTTTTTCAATCTAGAAACAAAATTTGACTTGTACAAATACCAGACTGGGTTCTCTACTAAGCTCGTTTCTCTGCTTGTCATCTGGATGCGAACACTAGGGTTTATTTGAGCTTCTAACGTAGTAGTTTCTTCCTAGGAATTCCTCTGTAGAAATTCTTTCCTTGGCTCTTCTAGGTTTTAATCCCTCCTATATAGATACCACGTCTCCTGTGCTCCATTTCTAGCTTACAGAGGAGGTTATGTCCCAAATGGAGATGTCAAATTCTTTGGCCTCATGATGGCTAGGGACTTCTGTGAATTTGAACTTACTGCCTCTTCTTGGACCCTTCAACTACTCCCTTTTGTCCACATCGGCTTGCTGATCTGGGATACTTCCATGTCCTATTCCCTTTTCATTGTAGCCCCAAGTGTAACAATGCCCATCAACATCCAACGCAACACAATGACTTGATGGTGTAAACAAATCCATCTGAGTCCACTTCAACTGTATGCTTCCTTCCACCTCCTGCTTTGACATCATACTACCTCATCCATGGCTCTTCCAACATAGACATGTCATCATATTCACCATAATATCAACATTAGTAGCCTTATTCTAGTCATGATTATACAGTAGAGTCAATATTATCAATGACATCAATGCCTATTTTCACCATCACAAATCTATTGTCAATGACAATGACATCAATGCCAACCAATATTGCCACATTGCCAATAGTGTATACCTAAAATTTCATTAAGTTAAGTTTGATAAGACCAAGTATTGTTGCAAGTAGAATTTGCATCCAAAAGTTCATATAGTAGATTGATAATATTTTCCATATGTGGCTCTTACAATCCAATTCAATGCCGATATTTTCCTCCAAAATGTATATCAATGAAACATAGGTCTTCCTTGTTTTCATAAAGAGTATATATTTCCCAAACAACATTGTCTCTAAGGAAGTATTAATTTTCCAAACAATCGACCATAGCTATTTTTTCCTAATTTTCATCTCCATAAGAACCTTCTTAAATCCATTTCCATTTTTTAATTATGATGAGAAAGGTAAAAGGAAAAAATGGTTAGTTGATAGGTCCTATCCAAGATGCTAACTTTACTTTCTAGAGATATATCTCCACAAGATTCCTTTTGTAATTTACTTTCAATCTTAATAATATTTCTTGAACTAATGAGACAATGACACCCACAATGATACCTAGGTATCTAATAGCTTTCCCTTGTTGGCTGATTTTTCATTCTGTCATCTCCCTCTTCCTAATCAACATCTTCATCATCGTCACCATCATCATCTTCATCATCTCCATCATCATCATCTTCATCGTGATCATCATCTTCATCACCACCACCACCACCACCACCACCACCATCAGAAACAACATCTTGATCATCATCATTATTCTCATCATCCTCACCCTCATCCTTATCTGCATCATCATCATCATCATCCTCAAAATATTCATCATCATAGTCATTTTCGTCATCATCATCATCATTATACTCATCATCATTGTCCTCATCGTCATCCTCATCATCATCATCATCGTCGTTGTCATCATCACCACCACCACCATAATCATCATCATTGTCATCTCCCTCTTCCTAATCAAAATATTCACCATTGTCATCATCATCATCTTCATCATCACCATCATCATAATGTTCATCATGATCCTCATCTTCATCACCACCAACACCACCATCATCATCATCATCATCATCATCAACAACAACAACAACAACATCTTCATCATCATGATCATGATCATCCTCATCATCCTCACCCTCATCCTCATATTCATCATCATCATCATCCTCATCATCATCAACCTCATCATTTTCATCGTCATCATCATCATCATCATCCTAGTCATCGCGATCATCATCATCATCCTCATCATCATCGTCCTCATCTTCATCCTCCTCCTCCTCCTCATCATCATCGTTGCCGTCGTCATCAGTACCACCACCACCATCATCATCATCATTTTCATCATCTTCATCTTCATCTTCATCATCATCATCATCATCATCATTCATCATCTCCCTCTTCCTAATCAACATCTTCATCATTGTCATTATCATCATCTTCATCATCGTCATTCTATGACTCGTTCCATCTCGCATCCCAAAGGCCTTCAGGGACACCTGTTGGATACCTATCGGGGGCATAGAATTCCAACTGTGCAACAAAACTGGGTTCCGGGAATTCCTACAAGTGCAGGGAATGCTAGCCATAAGTCCCTAGTCGAATATTTTGCAAAGTTGACCCCCATGTGCAAAAATTGCACACTCCCTTACTGAGCAAAACCCTAGTTTCCAAAATGGACCTAAAAGATGACACCTGGTCCATGGGACAAGAGGAGAAGGTCACCCCTAGTACTATCCCGATCTCCTGAATCTAATAGAGTCGACGGTTTTTCTATCGGAGCCAAGGTCGTTATTCTATGGCTCGTTCCAACTCACATCCCAAAGTCCTTCAGGGACACCAGTTGGACACCTACCGGGGCCATAAAATTCTAACTGTGCAACAAAACTGGGTTCCAGGAAGTCATGGAAGTGTGTATAGGAAGGTTACAGTTGTGAATGCTATCCATAAGTCCCCAGTCAATGATTTTGCAAATTTGATCGCCATGTGCAAAAATTGCACACTCCCTTACTGAGCAAAACCCTAGTTTCCAAAATGGACCTACAAGTGATGACATGGCATGTATGATGATGTGGCATGTGTGATGAAGCAGGAAAGACACATGATGGTGTTCTAGTGCAATCATTAAGTCAGTGTTGCAATCTAACATCATTCTTGAAAAGTTTGGCAAGTTTGTGAAACGTTGGAAATTGACTAAGTATGGAAAAAGTAGTCAAAACTGCTCTAAGAGAATGCCCGCCATCTAGGGACCCCGATTTCGGGTTCCCCCCAAAAAAAGACTTCCAGTACGATTTTTCACAAGAAGATATAAAAGCCATAGATCTAGTTCTATCTATTGTAGTACATGAATGTCAATATATTAAAAAAAACTATATACTCAAATTTATTCATTCTCAAAAAGATTTAGCAATATAAATAAAATAAATACTTCAAACCTATTTTTGACGGTTGGTCCAGCAAATCAATGGAGTCCTCAAAGTTGTTTCCACATGATCCAATCCAATTTCCAGATGAAGTACCGAGTGACCTCTCAGTTGACCTCCCTACCGTATTGGGATTATTCTTCTTCACCCCAAACCCCCGAGCTAATGGGGTCATAAGAACACACAAGCTAGCCTCTCGAAAGGATCTCCCAATCCCCGTTCCGGCTAATCCCAACTCCAAGGATCATAACATAATCCGAGATTATGATAACCATTCAGCATTAGGGAGCAAGAGATGTCCTTCTCTCCTTCTCCTCCTTCATTATATAGCAAAACCCTGTGTGCCATGTGTATGTCCATGCACATATTTAATTTAATTTAATATTTTAATTTCCAATATTCTCAAATACATGTCTTCTTAATGTCTTTAATGTGCATCTAAATCCCTAGATAAGTGGGAGTTAGGTGTAGAAGAGTTCTACTTCTCTTTTGGTTCTCATTTAGTTTACTTAACAATCTTTTAGTTAGACTTATTGCTTTCTACTTTTCTTTCTTTTCCTAATATTAAGATTGAATTAAAAGATGATTCCTTTTTCTAAAAGTATAATCTATTTTTAAATTTCCTTTTTATAAAATAATTAAATGAATAATAATATTAATTAAAGTAAAATCTTGAATAATAATAAAAGAAAAACAATTCTTTTATTAATGACCTATTTCAATTCTTTCTCAAAATAATGAAGTCAATTAAATAGAATATTTAATAGAATGATTTAAAATAATAAAATCCTTAAAATTAAAATATTTGAATAAAAATAATTCTCTTATTATTAATCTTTTTCAATCAACATAATTAATCAAATTTAATATTGAATCAAATCAATCTCTTCAATTCTTTTTCAAGTTAAAAAAATCAATTAAAATGAATAATTCAAATTAATGAAATCAATCAAAAAAATACAATCTTGAATAGAATTATTCAAATTAATAAAATAGAACAAAATGAAATAAAGTATTTCTTAAATCTTATGTACAAATTTTCATTTATAATATTGATTAATTTTCTTCCTCTCGTTCTTGTCTAGGTACCTCTTCAACGGGCCCTTCTGATAGTTTCATTTCTTCCTTCTTATGGGGAGTACGACGTAGCGATCGGGAACCGTTACCTCAATCTCTCAACTACGCTCCTTGGAGACTAAGGGATGTTGAGGGATAAGGCTCTCCTTATTGTGCGCCCCTCAACTCATCGTACGCGACCAAATCATTATGGCCTTGCCTATATGGGAGACACTTCCCCGGGTGAGCTGAAACGACTTCACCCGTGCATGGATTGCTAATCCAGGGTCGATAGTCATTCATCGTACCCCTATGTGTTCTTTTCATTCTTACGAACCCTATAATTCCATTTTGGGTCAGTCAGTAAATCATCTTACCTGCCACTGCACACACACACACTCAAGCGCACATTAGTAGCACTGCACTATGAAATATTTCATCATCCATCATAATATCTTAGTCAGTCGAGCATATATTTCATTCATCATTTTCTCTCAATAAGTAAATCATATCTATCATTCATCATTCTATCTCAATCAGTCGAGCATATGTAACATTCCGTCATCCTATCTCAATCAGTCGAGCATATCTAACATTTAGTCATTCTATCTCAATCAGTCGAGCATATCTAACATTTAGTCGTTCTATCTCAATCAGTCAAGCATATGTAACATTCAGTCATCCTATCTCAATCAGTCAAGCATATATAACATTCAGTCATTCTATCTCAATCAGTCGAGTATATCTAGCATTCAGTCATTCCATCTCAATGAGTCGAGCATATCTAACATTTAGTCATTCTATCTCAATCAGTCGAGCATTCATTTATGAAGTAAAGTAATAGTTTCTATAACTGTCGTTCAAGCATTTTCAAAGTAAATTCAAATGGTTCGTGTTTTACTTAGCCGGTTCATTTCAAAACTAGTACCTCATTATTCTAAACAGTTAAGGTACCGAGGCGGGCATTACATGCCATAATTCATGTTTTGAGAAAAATGCACGCACCATCATATCAGGCTATAGATTATTGAAGTGGATATCTATTCATGGTCTCCGTTCTCCATAAGAATGTATGAGGAGAAAGTTATAAGTCTACTAAAATAGGGTTTCAGGATAAAATTTGGAGAAGTTCTTGAAAATGGAGTTAATGTTGGAAAACTAGTTCAGGTGGGCTTGTGAAAATGCCCTCCATAATTCGTGGTTTGATAAAAATGCACGCACCATCATATCAATATATAGCTTGTTGAAGTGGCTATCTAACCATGGTCTCATTTTCCCATAAGCATGTCCGAGGAGGAAGTTATAAGTCTGCCAAAATAGGGTTTCAGGAATTTTTGCACCAAAGGGAGTAAGACTGCCTAAGTGGCCTCAGTAAAATGCCCGCCATAATTCATGGGTTAAGGAAAATGCCTGCCCCTTCCTGTCAGGATGTAGCTTGTTGAATATGCTATCTAACCATGGTCTCATTTATTCAAAAGAGTGCTTTGTGACAAAGTTATAGGTCTGCTAAAACAGGGGTTCAGAATAAACTTTCGAGAAATTTTGAAAATTGGTTGTGTTAGAAAATTGGTCCAAGTTTCCTTAGGGAAATGCATGCCGTACATAATAGGAGAATGATAAAAAAATATATGGAAGCACCAGGCTGAAGCTTGTTGATCTGTCTACCTGAACATGGTCTCAATTTATCTTGAGAGTGTCTGAGGAGGAAGTTATAAGTCTACCAAAACAGGCTTTCGGGCTGTTTTGCACCAGAGGGAGTAAAACTGCCTAATTGGCCTCAGTAAAATGCCCACCATAATTCATGAGTTAAGGAAAATTCCTGCCCCTTCGTGTCATGATGTATCTTGTTGAATAGAATATCTAACCATGGTCTCATTTCTTCAAAAGAGTGCTTTATGACAAAGTTATAGGTCTTCCAAAACAGGGGTTCGGAATAAACTTTGGAGAACTTATGAAAAATGGCTAAGTGTTGGAAAATTGGTCCAAGTTTCCTTGGGGAAATGCCCGTCGTACATCATAGGAGAATCATAAAAAATATCTGGAAGCACCAGGATGAAGCTTGTTTATTTTTCTACCTGAACATGGTCTCATTTTATCTTGAGAGTGTCTGAGGAGGAAGTTATAAGTCTGCCAAAATAGGGTTTCAAGCTGTTTTGCACCAGAGGGAGTAAAAATGCCTAATTGGCCTCAGTAAAATGCCCACCATAATTCATGAGTTAAGTAAAATTCTTGCCCTTCTTGTCATGATGTAGCTTGTTGAATAGGATATCTAACCATGGTCTCATTTCTTCAAAAGAGTGCTTTATGACAAAGTTATAGGTCTTCCAAAATAGGGGTTTAGAATAAAATTTGGAGAAATTATGAAAAATGGCTATGTTGGAAAATTGGTCCAAGTTTCCTTGGGGAAATGTACATTGCACATCGTAGGAGAATCATAAAAAATATCTGGAAGCACCAGGCTGAAGCTTGTTGATCTGTCTACCTGAACATGGTCTCAGTTTGTCTTCAGAGTGTCTGAGGAGGAAGTTATAAGTCTGCCAAAACAGGGTTTCAGGCTGTTTTGCACTAGAGGGAGTAAAACTGCCTAAGTGGTTTCAGTAAAATTCCCACCCTAATTCATGGGTTAAATAAAATTCTCACCCCATATGGTCAGGCTATAGCTTATTGATTTGTCTACCTGACCATGGTCTCATTTTGTCTTGAGAGTGTTTGAGGAGGAAGTTATAGGTCTGCCAAAACAGGGTTTTAGGCAGTTTTGCACCAAGTTCAGTAAAATGCCCACCTAGGGAAAATGAAGATGTATCTGAGAGAGAAATTATCTTATGTGTGCTCCATGAGGTGTACTACATCATCTAGTGGCATTGGTACAATATTTTGGTGAAATAAAAAATCCACCTTAGAAATTGCAGAAATTGTCTAAGTATAAAATTACTGGTAAAACTGTCGAAGTTACCTTTGTAAAATGCCTGCCATTTTCCTAGTCTAGTCTTGAATTTGCACTACTTCCAATAGGTGTCCAAGTGTCTACTACAATAAAATATAAATTATAATCTTGAGCCATTAACACAAAACCATGTGAGTATCTCTCTTTAGGAATTTGAACCTTATGAAGTTGAGATAACAAATTTTGAATTATTTTCATAGAGTATGTCATTAACGCATGACCAATATCCCATCAGTATTGTTCAGGATGACAAATTTATTATGATATTAAGTAGTCCACTTAGCACTCATTGCATCTAGTGAGTTGCAAAATATTTATCGCAACAATAAATTTACAAATAACATCTCTAAATCAACGTAATATTTCTCAAACTTTCATACTCCAAAGTTTTGCGTGTGGCCAACATTTTCATTTTGAAAATTCCATGCTCACTACTTTCAAAGCATTCCCTCTCTGATGTTTACTCTTCCTCCTCAACATGTGTTTCTCGAAAATCATCTTAACCTAGAGAAACATGATATCCACATTCTTTTACTAAGCAACTTACCTCAATCTATATAAAATGTATCTTCTTCCTTGGAGCTATGCCCTTTCAATGTGTCTTCTCTACATGGATATTCTAAGAAATGGCTCATATTGAATATTGATTGTTCTAATGAACTCAATTTTTTTAAACATGCATCTCATATAACATTATTGCAATCGAATATCCATGTTAACAAAAAGGAGTACACGTCTATAATCTAGGTACTGAATATATAATCTCCTATCTATAAGCGTTAATTTGTTGATGAAATACTCTTTGCGGGCATAATTTGTGAGCCTGAAATTCAGTCTGCGGGAATAATTTGTGAGCTTGAAATACAGTATGTGTGCATCACCTCAACTCCTCTTCCAACCTAGATAACCATGGCCGAACTTCATATAGGGGATTCCTCTACCACGAGCTCAGATGAAACACGAGCATCCTCCTTTGCAACCCCAATTGAAACACATTCATCCACAAATGATAGGATAATAGTAAAAAAATTCCAGGAGCATTGTGATGGATGGAGAGATGCAAATTTATGGCCACCAGATATGGAAACTATCCTGACGAAAGAAAAAAATTTTGACTTTTTGTTTGGAATGTTCAGTTATGTTGATGAGGAGATAGATGAGGCAATTTTGAAATATGATGCTGGGAATATGAAATTCATAATTTTTGGGAAGAGGGTATACATCAACCCTTATTTTGGTTTCCCGAGCTACAAATATTCCATGCAGAGGGGGGGTGATTTTAAGCTGAAGGAAAACCCCCAAACAGGAGAAGAACCAGATGGGAAGTAAAATTTGTGGGCGAGAAGTAAATTTTCCGAGGAATGGTTTAAAAATGCAAGATGTCCCTCTTGGAATATACAAAACATTGGTTCAGATTGTCCTTAGGACAATTCTGAATCATCACATGCATGATATTTCAGGTGAATGTATGTGGGTAGTGATACATTGGGTAGAAGATATACCTGTAGATATTCCTTATCTATTAGCTAAGAAAGTCCACTCTGCCCTGCAAGAGAGCCAATTAGGGAAGGTTAAATTTCATTTCCTAGGAACACTTTAAAAAAATATTGATTTATGTCGACCCCATGCTACTGAAACATATATTGGTGATATCAACCATCATGAAAATATATCTTTTCCAAAACCACCTGTTCATAAAACATACGTTAGGAAACGTAATAGCATGGAACATAATGAGGAATTTCCAGTACAATCTCCTCAGTAGAACGAGGAATTACTACAATCTCCTAATCACCATGGGGAATTACCATTACACCCTCCTGAACAGTATGAGGAATTGCCAGTACAAATTCCTGAGCACCATGGCAAATTATGAGTACAGTATCCTGATTTTTTAAAAAATGATGTAGTTCTTGCTGCCAAAAATTTGAAAGAGTTACAGGGACATGTAGATAGAGGTCATTGGGAGGAGGTGATAGGAAACAAAATGGAACAAACTACTGGTCACTTCTCCATTCCTCAATATTTTCTTGATAGAATTCCTCCTAAACAGTTGGCAATTGAGTATGATTGTTCTTCCAAATCAGAATCAATGGCTTCCGCTATGTATTTAGACATTGCATCATATAATTTTGATAGTAGGTACGTGTTCATCCTATATGATAAAATAGAGCATTTCAAGGAACAAGCTTCCCATATATGCAATTGGGCGGAAGAGTGCTTGAGAAAAGATGATAATATTTTAGAATGCCTCAAACAGATAGCAGTGTTGCAGAATACAGTTGTGGATAATCAATTCAAACCGGATAGAATTATAAAAGGGAAAGAAGAAATGGTTAAATTATTATCCAAAGAAGTAGAAAAAATCATTGATGATGCTGAAAATGAAATTGAGTCAGTGAGGGTTGTGTATAAAGAGGCTTTGGAAAAACCTAATGCTGAAGCGAGTGAACTCAAAGAAAAGTTGAAAAAAAGACCGCATGTTCTTAATGTACCACGAATGAGGACGGAAATGGGTCCTTTACATGTAATGGAGAAGAAAATTAAAGAATATGAACATGTAGTACAAGAATATCAGTTGAAGTTGCAAGAGTGGGAGGGAAGCCATGGAAAAAAAGTTGGACAATTAGAATCAATAATTTCCTATTTGAGAAAAACCATTTCTAAGCAAGCTGATAAGCTGAAAGGCACAAGGTTAGCAAGGATCTTTGAATCATTAAAACTTAAAAACCAAAGTAGAGGAAAAAAATTTCCAATCAAGAAAGTGGTGAGGGTGAAGGTAATGGTACAAAAGGAGATGAGGGTAAGGGTAGAAGGAAAAAAACACCTACAGGTACAATGTCCTTAGAAGAGAGAGAGAATTCCTTAGCAAATCGAGAGAATATACTACAAGAATGCTTCTCAACGAGCATTGCACTAGGTGATTTGCTTGGCTCATCACCATTACATAAAGAAATGAAAGAGAAGATGGCTGGGAGAGATGCAAAAATAAGGGAGCTAGAATCAAAACTCTTAGACGGTAGAAAATTTCATCATTTGGGATGTGATATGGAAATTCAAAAACTTAAATCCATAATTGTTGATTTGGAGAAGGAATTAAAAGGTCCAACTGTTGCGATGATTGCAATTCCTATCCTTCCCAGTGAGACAGAGTCGAGGTAAAAAGAGTAGGAGAAAGAAATACATAATCCGAAATGTGAATTGACTTAAGTTAAATATTAGTTGAAACATACCAGACAACAATTGGAGGTCAAGGAAAAATGGGAATAAATGAAGTATAAGAAAAATGTGGAAATGTTGAACAAACTAATGGAGGAAGAAAACGTTTTTCTTGGAAATTTAAAAAAAGTTTCGCAGAGAGTTAAAGAGCTTGAAAACAAATTGCAAAAAGTGCCTTGTCCAACTCCAGCACAATTACAGTCTTCTACAAAAGGAAGGAGAGACCATTCATATTTGTCTTATGCTCAAGAGGAGGGATTAAAGCCATCTCAGAAACATGGTAGACATGTATAAATCAATGTATATATGTATTTATCGACAGTTAATGAAAACACAAAAATTTGTAGGATGGAGTTTTGTATTTATCAGCATATAATGGAAAATGCTTTAATTAGTTGTCTTACTTTTTATGTCCAGGAGTTAGTGGTTCTATAGTCACTACTTATGAAGTATGGTATTCATGTTTATTCAGTGCTCATTCGTATGGTATTCATGTTTATGAAGTCCTTATTTTATTATTGAGATCTTCTTAATGTCGAGGAGTTAGTGGTTCTATAGCCAATTATTTGGTTTATACTTTATTGTGATGTGGGGCATGATTCTCAACAATTTCATAGTGACATTTTTGCACCTATGACCACTTTTTTTGATCGAGCTAAGTGCTTCCTCACCTTCTTTGATAGAGTTTATATGCACAGGTCCATAGAATTTCCTCACCTTCATTATGAATGTTTTGTTCTTCACCACTTTCCATACAATGTTGCGTTATGATCATTTTGGACTTTTCAACAAAACAGGTCTCTTAAGACATTAAGTCCATAAATATCACCAAAATATCAAAAAAATAGGTCTCTTAATATATTAAGACCATATGAATGTCATTTCATTAAGAATGTTATGTTCTTCACCACTTTGCATACAATGATGGTGGATAAAACTGTTTGTCATGAATGAAATGATACCACCATTCAAACTTGATAAGATGATGAAATGAAAACATTATTGGGTATAAATGATCTGTCTCTTCAAATATATGTTCTTTTTAACATTTAATTTAGAATTCTGTTTACTATTTAATTGTTAGTTAATTTAATTAATTAACCTTCTTTGGTCATATGTGGGATTCTTCCATCTCAGGCCAGTGGGCTTCTTCATCTGCAGGCTAGCCTTTATCTTTAGCCAGTGGGCTTCTCCTCTTTCACCTTCGGGCATACTCCAAAATTTTGCAGGCTTATCTCCCTTGGCTTGTGGGCATATCCCATGCTCTCACGGGTTTCTTCCTTAAGCACCTTGTGGGCTTAATTTAATCCCTTGCAGGCATCTTACAAGCCCTTGCGAGCATTTTTCAAATCCCTGCTGGCATCTTATAAGCCCTTGCGGGCATCTCCTTAGCGCTTATACATTAAGCCTCTTGTGGGCATACATAATCCCTTGTGGGCATATTTAAGATCTTGTGAGTTTATTCATTGAGCCCTTGCATGCATAACCTTTAGCCTCTGTGGGCATTTTACAAGCCCTTGGGGGTATATCATAAGGTGTCATTTAACCTTATTTTTCACAATTTTAGCAAGCCAAAATATCACATGTGAGCCTCAAAGAGAGAACTGACACCACAGCTAGATGGCCAGATCACCAAGGAACATGTCCATGCCATCTGGATAATTTATTAGAAAAAGGACAATCTTTGGCGGGCATTTCCAAATGCCTTTTCAAACCTTATTTGGACATCAAAACAAACTTCTTCTCATTTTAGCAGGTTTGTCTATCACATGTGTGAACTCCAGAGGCAAGTCTGATCCTATCGATAGATATCCAGTTCATCAAGGAACATTCCTATGCCACCTGCTTAATTTTATCAGCAAAAGGACAACTCCTTGCGGGCATTTCCAATTGGCCTCTTAGCCTTCCAAACTGCTGATTTGACACTTGGAAAAATTTTGAAACCCTAGATTTATAGTATGAAGAGATTTGTATTTTCATCAAATTGGAAGTGTGAGACAACCAATGAATAGAGTCCAAAAGGGTGATTCCATCTTGACCAAATTCACCCCTTGAAGCCTCTTTCTCTCTCCTCGATGGGAATTTTACTGGAGTAGTGCAAATCAAGCTAAGAAGCACTTTTGGAAGATCAATATCTTCTTCCTCGGAGACTCTTTGGACAAACCAATGATATGGTTGGATGCACCAAATAAAATTCTAGAGACCCATACTCTCAAAATAATTTTAGACACCAACCACAAGACATGGCGCGAATTTTACTAAGGTCACTCAGGTATTTCTACTGATTTTATACTTAGACAATTTTTACACTTTCCTAGACTGGTCCAATATGCATGAAACAATGTTTTGGTAGATCCATAACTTCTTCCTCAGACGCTTTTTGGACAATATGAGACCATGGTCGAGTAGACATCTCAACAAGGTACAGCCTAACCATATGGTTCAGGCATTTAATCTAACCCCCAAATTATTGCGGGCATTTCCCTTAGGCCACCTGGAACAGTTTTCCAACACTTAGCCATTTTCAGAATTTCTCCAAAGTTTATCCTGAACCCTTATTTTGGCATACTTATAACTTTCTCCTCATATATGCTTAAGGCATACTGAGACCATGACTAGATAGCCACATCAACAAGATATGGTATGGTATGATGGTGCAGGCATTTTCTTCAAACCATGAATTATGGCGGGCATTCTCTTAGAGAATGTTTGACTAGTTTTTCCATACTTAGTCAATTTCCAAAGTTTCTGAAGTCTCACAAACTGGCCATAATTTTTCCATAATGATGTCAGAGTGCAACACTGACTTCATGATGATGAATATGATGAAGATGAATTTATTGAAACACACACACTTAGGAAAAATTATCAAACCCTAGCTGGTATATAGAATGAATAGAGTTTTCTTTTCACCAAATTGGAAGTGTGAGACACCCAATGAATAGAGGCCAACAAGGTGATTCCATCCATACCAATTTCACCCCTTGAAGCCTCTTTATCTCTCATCGGCAGGCATGTTACTGGAGTAGTGCAAATCAAGCTAAGAAGAACTTTTGGAAGATCAATATCTTATTCCTCAGAGACTCTTTGGACAAACCAATAATATGGTTGGATGCACCAAACAACATTTTAGAGATGCATACTCTCAAAATCATTTTAGACACCAACCACAAGACACGACGGGCATTTTACTAAGTTCACTCAGGCATTTCTACTGATTTTATACTTAGACAATTTTTGTGCTTTCCTAGACTGGTCCAATCTGCCTGAAGCCCTATTTTGGAAGATCCATAACTTCTTCCTCAGACACGTTTTGGACAATTTAAGACCATGGTCAAGTAGACAGCTCAATAAGGTACAACCTAACCATACAGTGCGAGCATTTACCATAATCCCCAAATTATGGCGACCATTTCCCTGGGGCTACCTGGAAGTGTCTGAGGAAGAAGTTATGGATCTGCCAAAATAGGGTTTCAGGCAGATTGGACCAAGTCTAGGAAAGTGCAAAAATTGTCTAAGTGTAAAATCACTAAAACTGCCTAACTGATCTCAATAAAATGCCCACCATCTCTTGTGGTTGATGTCTTAAAATATTTTTAGAGTATGGATCTATAGAATGTTGTTTGGTGCATCCAACTTGTTGAATATGATTGTCATTAATGTCAAAGGAGTTTATTAATGACAAAGGAATAACCAAGGACATGATGGTAGGGCAAGCTCAATGAAAGACAAATAAATGACAAAGGAAGTAATGACTTGGCATGTATGATGATGTGGCATATGTGATGAAGATGGAAAGAAACATGAGGTTGTTTTGGTGCTATCGTTAAGTCAGTGTTGCAATCTGACATCATTCTAGAAAAGAATGGAAAGTTTGTGAAAATTTGGAAATTGACTATTTAAAAAATAGTCAAAACTGCTATAAGAGAATGCCTGCCATAATTAATGGTTTGATTAAAATTCCCGCACCATCATACCAGGCTATAGATTGTTGAAGTGGCTATCTAGTCATGGTCTCAGTTTTCCTTAATCACTTCCGAGGAGAAATATATAGGTATGCCAAAACAGGGTTTTCCACTAGAGGAAGTAAAATTGACTAAGTAGCCTCAATAAAATGCCCGCCATAAATCATAGGTTAAAGTAAATGCCCACAATAAATGGTCAGGTTGTAGCCTGTTGATTTGTCTACCTGACCATGGTCTCAGTTTTTCTTAAGCATGTATGAGGAGAAATTTATAAGTCTTCCAAAATAGGGTTTTAGGATAAACGCTGGAGGAATTCCTGAAAATGACTAAGTGTTGGAAAACTGATTCAGGTGTCCTTGAGAAAATGCTCGTCGTACCTCATGGGAGAATGATAAAAATTATATGGAACTATAATTATCTAGCTTGACCTAGAGGCGATCTCTCCATGGTCTTAGTTTTCACAGAATATGTTTGATGACAAAGATAACAGACTGCCAAAATAAGGTCTCAGGTTACGTTTAGACCAAAGTAGGAAAACTACCCAAGTGGCCTCAGAGAGATGCCCGCCATAGTTTGTGAGTTGAAGAAAATTCCCACACCATATGGTCATATTGTAGTTTGTTATTTTATCTACCTGAATATTCTTTCACATTGACTTGAAAGGGCTTTAGGAAGAAGTTATGGATCTGCCAAAACAGGGTTTCAGGCAGATTGGTCCAAATCTAGGAAAGTGCAAAAATTGTCTAAGTGTAAACTCACTAGAACTGCCTAAGTAACCTCAGTAAAATTCCCTCCATCTCCGGTTGTTGATGTCTTAAAATATTTTGAGAGCATGGATCTCTAGAATGTTGTATGGGGCATTCAACCATATCGTTGGCTTGACCAAAGAGTCTTTGAGGAAGAAGATATTGACCTGCCAAAAGTGCCTCCCAGCTTGATTTGCACTACTTCAATAAAATACCCACCGAGGAGAGAGAAAGAGGTTTCAAGGGGTGAAATTGGTTTGTAGAGAATCCCCTAATTGGCCCCTATCCAATGGATGTCTCACACTTCAAAATTGATGAAAAGAAAAATCTCATTATATTAACCTAGGGTTTGATAATTTTGCCTAAGTGGTAAATCAACAGTTTGGAAGGCCACTTTCAAATGTCCGCTAGATGATGGGTATGTGTTACTTAGTTTAGATTTTGACATGGTGTTGTTCATCATTGAAGTAGCTATCCAGCCATGCTTGTAGTTTTCTCTATGGTGATCACATGTGGAAGAAATTAATCTGCCAAAGTGAAAGAAAAAGTGATTTGCATATTAAAGACAAAGATTTGTCTAAGAGTCCAACTCACATGGCTCAGACGCCATTTGGAAATATCTGCAAGGAGGTGTTCATGAGCTGATAAAACTAATCAGATGGCATAGTCTTGTTCTCTGATGAATTGGCTATCCAACCATGGATTCAAATTTCTATTTTGTGCTCTCATGTGCGACATTTTGGCCTACCAAAATCAGTGAAAAATAAGGTTGAAAGACACTTTATATTATGCCCGCAAAGGCTTAGGAAGATGCCCACAGGGGCTATATTATGCCCGCAAGGGAGTTCTAGGATGCCCAAAAGGGGCCTCCAATTTGCCCGCAGGAGGCTTATAAACATGCCCACATAAGGGGGCTACAGATGCCCGCAAGGGGCTCATTTATGCCCGCAAAAGGGGTTAAAAGTTCAAGGGGCTGAGGTTAAGCCTACAAGGGATTATGGGATGCCCAAATGCCTGCAGGGGATTAATTAAGCCCACAAGGGCCAAAAGTGCCAACCAGCTTGATTTGCACTACTCCAGTAACATGCCCGCTAAGGAGAGAGAAAGAGGCTTCAAGAGATGAAATTTGTTTAGATGAAGTCGCCTTGTTGGCCTCTATCCATTCGGTGTCTCACACTTAAAAATTGGTGAAAATAAAAATCTCATGTTACCCTAGGGTTTGAAAATTTTTGTCTAAGTGTTGAATTAGCAGTTTAAAAGGCCATTTGGAAATTCCCGCAAGGTGGTGTGAGATACCCGATTTACCAAGTTAGTATTTTAGTGAATTTTCAAATGTTTGTCGCAGCGACTACTTTAACTCTTAAGATTCATAAAAAAGCAGATACTTTATTTGTAACCTTCACTCAGCGTCAAAGTGATCATATAACTTCTTGAAGTCAACAACATAATGAGATTCCAAAGTGTTTTTGCAATGACTATTTAAATCATATGCTATATTCATAAAACCTTCAAGAGTTACGTTAAAAGTATTGCATACTTTGATTCAATTATCATTTAACTCTTAAGAGGTATATCTTTAGACTCTTACATTAATACAAATCCAGTTATGCTTTGGAAACAAATAATCGAAAGAATCTTCCTTATTTTATAATGGCACTTATTTGGGTCAAGAAAGACGTACTGCTCTTTTCGTAATGACAATTGTCGATTAGTTCCAGTTAAGGAGATATTCAAGCATTCCTACCTTACATGCGTATGTATTCATGCCGACTCTCCCTGTTCACAATAACTTTATACACATTGCTACTTTACACTTTATACACATTGCTACTTTATATTGTAAAATTTACTCCTTAGTAACTTCACATATTCTGAAAGAACTTTAATAGTTAATACATCTAAATTAAATATTGAAACCAGACTACCTACACAACGTGAACGAGAGGAATTATCTTGTACCAAAGAAGCATTCGACAAAATATACATTGACTCATAAGCAACATAACCAATAATGCAACATACACAAAAACCATATATACGTGATTCACCGGATACATGGGCTACGTCCACCAAAGATGTCTCATCTTATTTTATTATCCACAAACGAGGCTACATACTACAACATAGTTGTTGCGTCATTTCCTTTCAACTTTCTCAAAACCCCACACATAGGGTCATGCTTAAACCTTCTTTTCTTACTTGCATCTAACTGATGTCATTTAAACTTTTTAGAAGTATCAACCCTTTATACATGATTGACCTATTATCACTTTTGAGACTTTCCCATTGAAATCTAGGCAACAATCCTTACCCATAATGTTCTTTGTAGTATACACAATATATATACATATATTCTAAATCCAACCCTCTGGAAATATTTCCAAAACTTAGATCTTTACTAACAGGAAAACAATTCGTAACTCAAGGATTCTAGAAAACAGAGTCTTACAGATTTCAATCCATTTCATTTCAGCATCTCTACAAAATGTGTTTTTGGCAATAAAGTAAAACGAAAAAATACATAGATTCAACCTCTGCGATCCGGCAATCTAGTAAACAATTTACAGAGATAAATTGGGTAACTCCCAACCTGCGACAGCCTAAATATCAAACAAATGGATTCTAGAAAACAGAGCAACTATTTCCTGTCAATATAAAGGATAGATCTATGCTTCCATTTAGCATAGTACAAAACTATCTAGCATAAGCAATAGAAATGTAATTCACCATTTCAGAATAACAATCTAGATCTGAATTCAATAATACAAGATAGGTTTTTGTTTTCTACCTGCACAAGTAGCTAATATGTTTTTTCATTTCACCAATTAGAAATCTTGCAGAAAGACAGAGGTATACCCTATCCTTCAACATACAGCAGTGATCTACACTTAAATCGCAACAGCTTCAAATAGGGGGATTATTTTATCAAAAGGAAAACAACGATCAACCAATTTACAGTAGCATGAAAATATGAGGATTAATTTATCAATGGACAAACAACGATCAAACAATTCGCAGTAGCATCAAAATATGATGATTAGATCATCCACAGGCAAACAACAATCAAACAATTCGCAGCAACATCAAAATATGAGGATTAGATCATCCACAGGAAAACACCAATCTAACACTTTAAATAATTCAAACGTATAATACTAACCCACATTCTCTATTAACACAGAGACCTTGCCTATCTGGGCGTTTTCCATTGTTAAACTATACCGTAATAGTCTATCGAATCTCGTCGGTCTGGGTGCTGCGCAGAAATCAACTTAACACTGCAACGTTCGTTCTGTATCCCTGAAATCTCTAGCCCACACTATACAGACGTTCCAGGGTTTGGCTTGGCAATAGCGTGCCGGTTCTTATGGAGAGGCTACTCTTGATCTAACCATTCATCACGTGAGCCCTGGCATGCCCTCTCTTATGGAAATACGACTCAGAGGGGAGACAAACTCAAGAGCATATTTTCCCTGTATTTTTTCCTTTTTCTCTCCCCCTTAGTGGAAGAGTGTTCAACAATAAATAGGCATTCCCTATGACCATATTCGCATGGTTCTTTCCTCCAGAAAACGATGCCCATGATGGGAAAATATTCCAAGGACAGGTGTGGCTCGACTCCCTTCCAACAGATCGAACAGCTCCCAAAAAAGGCTCAAGCACTAACAATAAATCTAAACTCCTCTACCAACCACGTTTAGTGGCATTTAAGAGGGGAAGTGCTCCTCGAAAAAGGAGGGGGACAAGACGCAAACATCCCGGTAGGTAGCACTTACACGTCAATGGTTGATCCTCGACTTGGATCCCCTTCCATTTTGTATTATAGGAACAATTGTTTCCTATAATCGATTTATTAAAAGCCTTGCCTTTGAACTAAATTATTTTCCTATAAGTTTAAGGATATAATACTCTACCTACATCCCATATATGTATACTTGGATCCAAGATCTATGTAACTATTTTTTTAAAGGTATAATCACATAATTAATAAATTATTAAAAGCCTTGTATGTAAACTATTTTTAGTTTTTCTATAAGTATATGGGGATAATACTCTACATATATCGCATATATGTATACTTAGATCTAAAGATCTATGTAACTACATTTAAATGAATTTTCACCTATTTGAGAAGATTTATGGCTTCCATGCATCGATGTGGAAACTAAGATGTAATACTTTCTCTATATATAATATACATCTAGTAGTGTTAATTAGTTATCTCAACTATTTGTAAATCTTCACATATATATATAACACACAATATATATACAATATAGATCTAGTGGTGTTAAATAGTTATCTCTACTATTTGTAAATCTTCCACATATATATATATAACACAATATATATAATATAGATCTAATAGTGTTAAATAGTTATCTCAACTATTTGTAAATCTTCCATATATATATATACATATATATAGTAGTGTTAAATAGTTATCTGAATTGTTTGTAAATCTTCCAGATATATATATATATATAACACAAAAATATATATAATATGTATATAACTAAATAAACACATACCTTTAATCGATTTATATCTCTTTTAGGTCATTTCTTCTTTTGACTATATCTATAAATATAGATATGAGATTCCTCATCTAGGGTGAGGTTTAGCATTGTCCATTGTAGGTCAGGACCCCTTCTCCTACATGGATCTCAATATGGTTTGTGATAGGTGTGTGCGAAACCTAACTTTAAACTTGGTTGTGAGAATGGTAGTTCAATAAAATTTTCGCAGCTCCAAATAATCTTCTCGTCGTTTAGATGCATCGCCGCTTTTAGTCTCCTAAGTTTAGGAGTTAAACCTCATAAGTTACAAGGTTTACTGGTGGAGCCTTGGCCTTGAGCTCCTCACCAGTAATCCAGTACAATATTTATTTACATTTATAGAATAATAGGGCCTATCAGATGGATATTACAAGAGGTGTCCTTGTGCTAATAAAATTCATAGGGTGACATAGATTTGTTCCTTGTTGAATTGGTTATCCATATATGCTTTCAGTTTTCCTTATGATGGTCACATGTGCAAGAAATCAATCTGCCAAAGTAGGAAATCATGTGCAAGAAATCAATACTGTCCATTCCATTATTTTCTTAATGTTTTTAAACAATATTTTGTTTTTTTTTTTGTTTTTTATAATGCAATACAACTTTCCTTTTAGTTTTTTTTTTCCTTTTATCTTTGTCTAAGAGAATAAAAGTCTATGACAATACATATGTTAGTAGTTAGAATACCTTGATGAGTATAGATCTAAGGTGAATGCAATTTTGTATCTATGACAGGCCAAAGGTTAATGAGAAGTATTCTCGCTTCTCTACTGATGTAATGTTTTGTTGACACATCTTTTTCATTTAATAAAATGATGCTTTTTAGTTATGGAAAAAAAAAGTATACATTCAAATCTTTATTTTTTCATTTTTGTTTTTTTTACAATATTTTAAACTCAAAATTTAAGACTGCAAAAATAACATATAGACAGTTCCTCATCTAAGGATTGATTTTTTTCTAGGACCAAAGCAGATATCATGTTTTTCAATTCATCTATTTTTTTTATTGTAATATTTGAAAGTCCAAAACACTTTAATGAGAAATGTTATTATTTTTAAATGAAGAACATAAAAGTGGAGGTACAATGATCGAGTGGTATCTCACTCCAGTGAAAAGTTCTTTTTGTTTCTTCTTCATTTCTTTAGTTCATATCATTGATATCCATTTGATCTTTTTTCCTTGGCTCATTATTTTTTCTTTAGGAGTAGCTTATATATATTTTTCCACTCATTGCATTGCAATCTATGTTTTTGTGAGCATTTACTTTCAATGTTATCCATTCCATTATTTTCCTAATGTTTTTTTACAATATTTTAAATTCAAAATTTGGCATATGAGTTTAGTATTTGAAAGCCTAATACATTTTTTTTTCAAAACATTTTAAATCGTAAATATATTTTCAAATGAAGAAATGTAAAGTGAAGGTACAATGATTGAGTGGAGTCTCACTCTAATGAACAATTCTTTTTTTCTTCTTTCATTTTTCTAGTCCAGTACAACTTTCATTGACATATTTTCCATATTTTTCTTTAGCTCAGAGGTATTCAACTGAAACACGTTGTGAAAAATAAAACTCTACAATGTAATACATTTTATTGATAAACATCAGGAGTATTTATATACAAACATAACCAAGAAGAGATAGCTATGTCTCTGTAACTTATTAACTAAATAAAATTGTTAAATAACTATAAATGACATAACTAACCCCAAAAGATTAGTCAACATTACCCCCTTAAACTAAAGGGACATCTGACATGCCAAGCTACATTCTGAATTTTTCAAAATTTTCATGACCCAGTGCTTTAGTAAATATATCTGCAATTTGATCTGAAGTAGAACAATGTGTCAGATGAATGTTGTTGGCCTCAACATGATGTCGAATAAAGTGATATTTAGTGTTTATGTGTTTGGTTCAATCATGGAATTTGAGATTCTTGGCCAATTGAATTGCAGAAGCATTGTCAACAAAGAGAGGTGTTGAAGGAAGTGATGACATGGCATGTGTGATGAAGCTAGAAAGACACATGATGGTGTTCTGGTGCTATCATGAAGTCTGTGTTACAATATGACATCATTCTGGAAAAGTATGGCAAGTTTGTGAAACTTTGGAAATTGACTAAGTACGGAAAAAGTAGTCAAAACTACTCTAAGAGAATACCCACCATAATTCATGGTTTGAGAAAAATGCCCACACTAGCATACCAGGCCATAGCTTGTTGAAGTGTCTATCTATCCATGGTCTTAGTTTTCCTTAATAATTTCTGAGGAGAAAGTTATAAGTCTGCTAAAATAGGGTTTTAGGATAAACCTTGGTGAAAATCTTGGAAATGGCCAAGTGTTGGAAAACTGGTCCAGGTGGCCTTGGGAAAATGCCCGCCATACCTCATGGGAGAATGATAAAAATTATCTGGAACTATCATGCTCTAGCTTGTCAAAGAGTTTATCCGACCATGGACTTAGTATTCACAGAAGGTGTTTCATGCCAAAGATAACAGCCTGCCAAAACAGGGTTTCAGGTCGGTTTTACACCAAAGTAGCAAAACTTCCTAAGTCGCCTCAGGGAAATGCTTGCCATAGTTTGTGGGTTGATTAAAATTCTTGCACCATATGGTCATCTTATAGGTTGTTGTTTTTTCTACCTGACCATGTTCTCATTTTCACTTGGAAGTGTTTGAAGAAGAAGTTATGGATCTTCCAAAACAGGCACTTAGGAAGATTGGACCAACTCTAGGAAAGTGCAAAAATCATCTAAGTGTAAAATCACTAAAACTGCCTACGTGACCTCAGTAAAATGCCTGCCATGTCTTGTGGTTGATGTATTAAAATATTTTGAGAGTATGGATTTCTAGATGTTGTTTGGTGCATCCAATCATGGTCTTAGATTGTCCAGAGAGTCTCTGAGGAGGAAGATATCAATCTACCAAAAGTGCCTCCTAGCTTTATTTGCACTACTCCAGTAACATGCCCGTCAAGGAGAGAGAAAGAGGCTTCAATAAGTGAAATTGGTTTATATGAAGTCACCTTTTTGGCCTCTATCCATTGGGTGTCTCACACTTCAAAATTGGTGAAAATAAAAATCTCGGGTTACCCTAGGGTTTGACAATTTTTATCGATTCCATGTTTTAATTAATATCAAAAAGTGGTTTAAATTGTTAAAAATATAACAACACTGATTCACCACCCCCCCCCCCCCCCGGCTCTCAGTATTGACCAATATTCCAACATGTCATTCGAAACCATGTCAAAATTCAGCTATATATGGTATACACCCCAATATTGAGCTTCTCTTGGTTTCAGAGAACAGTTCATTCTCTAGTAAATAGGGGCAACCATGTGAAGGTGGAAGCTCTAATTATGCACCCCCCCCCCCCCCTTAAATCACTCTCAATTTACCCATACCCAATTTGAAACGTTAAAGAACATGCAACATACTCTATTATACAAAATAAAAACATATAAAGATCATCATGGTATAAAAGATATAAACACATGCCTCTACTTTTCAACAATTAAATATCATTCATCTTCTTCTTCCTCCAACTCAAAATATGTATCAAGATCTGTTTCAGAATAGATATTGATGAAAGGATCATTCACATCAACATCATCATCAATGTCATCTTCACTAATATAGTCATCGACATCATTAATGAGATCATCGTCTGCTACATTTGGATGATCAACCTCTTCAACTTCTTCATCTAACACATTGATTGTAGCCACCTACTCCTGATATGAATCATCATCGTCATCTTCTTCTTCATGATCATATTCATCATCTTCATGATTATACTTTACTGGTCTTCCTCTTGGATCGTATCTAACAACGTATGACCAACCTGCTTTACCTCGTACCTCTGAGTAAAAGACTTGCTCACACTGACTTGGAAGAACATAAGGCTATATACCTGGTTCAAATGCTCTTGTATTAACCATGGTAAATCTATTAGCATGCTCAACAACAGTTATTTAAGGATCACTTTCATGCATCTGTAGCCTGTACCACTTCACCTCAAACAAAACTATTTTAAAGGAATTAAAATCACACTCAATTATGTCCTCCAAATGCCCATAGTACCTATTCTCAGTTTCTTCTAGATGTCTGTCACTTCTAGAGGAAACATTGGTGACCTTAAACACTGTAGTTATCCCACAATCCAAGGTTTTCATCTTATCATCCAACATTTTGATACAAAATTTACGACCATTACACCACATAGCCTTGTGATGTTTCAACTGCAACATTGACAACAAGTAAAAGATACATTGTGAATTAATAAACGCCATATAGGACTTAGAAAATATATTTGAAAACTTAAACAAACCAAATACATTGAAAAAATGGGAAGTAACTAGAAAAATGTGGGTAAACAATTTACTTTCCTTTTTATGTTTTAAACCATAGGCTAAATCAACTTCCCTTTGCAACGTAATATCAGGAAATTGATGTCGATGATGATGAGCTATTTTAATCATCTTACTGACCCCTTCCCATGATAACCTACCAAAGTATTCTTCACAATATTCTATCCAATGCTCCATCCAATCAAGGTTGTTTGCAATGTATAAATGGTAAAGCATCCCACACTTTAGCAACTATATGAAAAAATAACAATTCAATATCATTAATTAGATATCATTAAAGGAATAGTTTAATATAGTTGAATATGCAGGATTAATAAAAAACAAAAAATCAGTATGATAAAATAAAATTGGAAAAATACATGTGTAATCTATTAATTCCAAAAAATCTAATAATTACCTTTCATGGTCCTCATACCTTTCCCCAATAGGACCTCCCCTTCGAATTTGTTGATGGAGTCAAGATGCCAAATGCGAGGCACATTCATATTTTCTACTAATTCAGGTAAATATTCACTAATATACACCATGCATTGATATACCATATATCCATCAACCATAGAACCCTCAGGGTGTGGTCTTTGTCTATCAGTCCTAGACCTCCGTAATCCGCAATCTGCATTGCGGATGTGGAAAGGACCTTGCGGATGCGGAAAGGTCAGGACGTCGAACCCCTCCACCAATAAGCTTCTAAGGAAACTTCAAAGGGTGATAACTCCCTCATCCTTGGTCAAAATTGGACAAGGCCAATACCATTTGAAAGCTCTTGGATATATCTACCTAATGGTGCAATACCCACCCCATATGAGCACTCCAACCTTGCCATTTTTCCAACTGAAAATTTGTCCATAACCTCACCGAAGTGCCTTTATCCTTTTGCAAGGGACTCTTCCAGCTCCTTCCTGCCATGACTTCTCCCTTCACCTAACCCACAGAGGCATTCTGAAACACATCTAGGGTTATCCCCTTCCTTCCCCAAGTATAGGTGAAGTCAATCCATCCCTTTGAAGGGTGAATATAATGTATAAATGATCACACATAATGAAACTAAGCTAGTTGTGACATAAATTACCTGTAGGGGTTATCCATACATATCATTAATGTAAATAATGAATTATTCAAACATGCATCCAACTTCATATTCATTCTCATACATAGATTCCTATTGATCCATTTCCATGTAATCATTCAATCATTAACTTGAACATAACAAGCATAGCATAAGACATCAAATAACATCATTTAGACACCATAAGGGCACTTATCTTTGGAACTGAAACTGCCCCAAGCAACTGGAGAAGTGAGGAAAAATTTCCACTCAACCTTAGCTCTATGTCTAGCCTATACTCTTTCAGCTGAGAGACTACCCTCGATTTGGGCTGTGTATCCACTAAGGAGGGATAATGGACTATCTCACAATCAAGGTCTCATCCTAATGCTAAGCTAACCTATAGTTGGGTTTCTCAAGCATTCCAGGGAACAAGGAGGATGTTGATAAGCTAGTGAGCTCAACCACAGATCTACAGGAATCTCATATCACTCAACAAACATGGCACCCACATTACCTACCTCGCCCAACAAAAGGAAGGCTCTCTTCTCTCCTGTGCAGTCCCTCAAGGCCCCTTCCCTCCAATGCTATTCAAGGTGAGCATAGAAAGGTCCAACTGTTGTTCTTCATGAGATTTCATTGTTCACTAGGATTATCAAGCAGATCCAACCCTAAGTTGACCTTCTTCTCAGTTATTTAAGTTGGGTTCTTCATAGGGTCGCAGCCTAAGTTCTGCTCTGCAATTCGGTCTTCTACAATCGATCTAAGTGTTCTCATGGATTCTCTAGGTCATTCAAGATCTAGATTTCATCTGCATGGTCTGATCTATGGTTGTCACAAGTGGTTCAACAATAACACAGGGTTTTCTTGGGCATTCTTGGCTCTGAAAATTTGCATACACAGGTCACGATTTTCTCTCTTTTTCTCCTATGCTCAGTAATGCTTGAATGACTTGGTTTGTTGTTCAACCATGGGATAGCAATCATGTATGAGTGAATTCCAAGGTGTGGAGTGGCTTAAGGGATAAGAAAAAAATAGAGCCATACCATTCCATACGGATTCATAGGGTTGCCCCATACTCAATTGAATTCATGCTCTTGTTTTCTCAACCACCCTCTTACAGTAGCATTAATGTCATCATGGGGATTCAAATGGGTTCACAATTGGACATGTGGCGGCATGGGTTCCAATCCCATAACCCCCTCACCTCTCCCTAGTGGATATACATGGCCCCTTCTCATTGGTTTCCTTCTTAGCCAGCTTTCTTGGGTATTTTATTGCAATAATTAATAATTACATTATTTACAAATCCTCATATCTTAATAGTACATGGATAATCAAGCTGTCAAATACTTGCCTATGTAAATGAACTTGAACATCCACTAGTGGGGCCTTGGCCTTGAGCTCCACACTAGGGAAACACACATTGTATTTACATAATATTTACATTGAATCCAATAAACCCTAAGGGTCAAAATAGGGGTATTAGAACTCCCTCTCCCTTAGAATAACACCATCCTCAGTTTTCTCAAAACTGAACAAAAATGGGAATGCCTCTCTCATGGAATCCTCCAGCTCCCATGTGGCCTCTTCGGGACTAAAGTGATTCTATTACACCTTTACCTGCCCTATGGCCCCGTTCCACAGTAAAGTGACCTTGCCGAGGATGCACATAGGCTCCACTTGCAACTCTCCCTCTGGTTGCACCTATATCACATTCCAATCAATGATGTGATTAGGATCATGTACATATTAATTAAGAAAAGAGACATGGAAAAAATTATGAAATTTCATGTTAGCAGGAAATGCAATCCTATATGCAACTAGTCCTATCCTATCAAGGACTTCAAATGGACCACAATATCTTGGTTCCAATTTGGCATAAATCCCCAAATTCATGGAACTCTTCCTTGGTTTCAATCTCAAGTATACATGGTCCCCAATCTGAAATTCCTTATGCACTCTTTTCATATCTGCATAACTCTTCTTCCTATCCCGTGTTGCCTTCAAATTATGCTTGATCTTAACAATATCTTGCTCCATCTCCTTGATCATCTCTGGTCCAAGAACTACCCTGTTCCCTGGGATTTCCCAATTCAGTGGAGTTCTGCACCCTTTTCCATACAATGCTTCAAAGGGGATCATTCCCAATGATGCATGATGCCAATTGTTGTATGCAAACTTTGCCAAATGTAAATAGTCTTCCCACTTGGATGGTTTATCCATCACATACATCCTCAACATGTCTTCAAGAACCTGATTTACTCTCTCAGTATGACCATCTGTTTTAGGATGATATGTTGTACTAAACTTCAATTGAGTCCCTAATTCCTGGAACAATCCTTTCCAAAAGTTGGATGTGAACTTTGTATCAAGATCTGAAATTATTTCCTTGGGAAATCCATGCAATCTGAATATCTCTTTCATAAATATATTTGCAATGTCATTGGTTTTGTGAGTGAACTTGATGGGAATGAAGTGAGTTACCTTTGATATCTTGTCCACCAATACCATGATTGAATCATGCTTCTTCACTGTCATGCGAAGACTTGTTATAAAGTCCATATAAATCACTTCCCACTTCCATTCTGGAATGGGAACTGGCTGCAACAATACTATTGGATGTTGATGTTATGCCTTGACTTGTTGGCACTTTTGATACCTAGCAATGTACTTAGCTATGTACTTCTTCATACCATTCCAAAAGTACTGTTTTCTTGCTGCTGTTATAGTTTTCTGATATCCTGGGTGTCCCGAATATGGAATTTGATGTATCAAATCCATCACTAGCATTTTCAAATCTGCATTATTTGGAATGTATAGTCTGGCACCCTGATAAATGAGAACATCATCTTCACCTAGCTAATATCCTTCATACTTTTCATCTACAATTCCCTACTGTAATTTCCCCTTGACTTGAAGGTAAGCTTCATCACTGGTTTGAGCTTCAAGAACCCTTTCCTTCAAATATGATTTGCACATACTTACTGCTGCAATATGAAATTTTCTGTTGAGTGCATCTGTAACCTTATTGTCCTTACCCTTCACATGTTTAATTTACAAATCAAATTCATAAAGGAACTCCATCCATCTCGTTTTCCTAGCATTCAGATTTGGATGGTCAAACAAATATTTTTAACTCATATGATCTATCCTGAGCTCAAAGATTCTACCCAAGAGATAATGTCTCCATATCTTGAGAGCATGAACTATGGCTGCTAGCTCTAAGTCATTTGTGGCATAGTTCCTTTCATGCTATTTTAACTTTCTAGACTCATAGCAGATTACAAATCCTTCTTGCATGAGAAATCCATCGATCCGTTCAATGAAAGCATTGGTGCATACTACAAAGTCTTTCTTTGGATCTATAATCTTCAAAACAAGTGCACTGGTAAGAAACTCCTTCAGTTGTTGAAATCTCTTCTCACATTTTTCAGACCATACAAACTTGATATTTTTCCTTTGTAATGAAGTGATTGGGTGAGCTATCTTGGAGAATCCTTCAATGAATCTTCTGTAGTAGCCTGCAAGACCAATAAAAGATCTAATGTCTACAAGATTTCTTGGAGTAGGCCAATCCATTATGGCTTCAACCTTCTCTGGATCCACTGCAATGCCTTCTGCTGAAATAATATGACCCTAATACTGTACCTTCTACTGATAGAAATCACACTTACTCATATTTTCATATAGTTGGTGTTCTCTAAGGACTTAGAACACCATTCTTAAATTCTCATTATGCTCTTCTTCATTCTTTGAATAAACAAGAATGTCATCCAAGAACACAATCACAAACTTATCCAAATTTTTTTTGAAGACATTATTCAAGAGACACATGCATGTAGCAGGTGCATTGGTAAGACCAAATGGCACCATTGTGAATTCATAATGGCCATACTTTATTTTGAAAGTTGTCTTATGAATGTATTCTTCATTTATCCTCACTTGATAGTATCCATACCTCAAGTCAATCTTGGAAAACACTATAGCTTCCTTCATTTGATCAAACAAGTCATCAATCCTTGGCAATGGATACTTGTTCTTAATTGTCACTTGATTGAGATTCCTGTAATCAATACACAACCTCAATGTCCCATCCTTCTTCTTGAAAAATAACACTGGTGCACCCCAAGGAGATACAGTAGGTCTGATATATTCTTCGTCCATTAATTCTTGCAGCTAAATATTCAATTCTACCAATTCTGGTGTGCTCATTCTATAAGGAGCTTTGGAAATTAGCAACACCCCTGGGACAAGATTAATGGAAAAATCAATGTCTCTCCTGGGTGGCATCCCTATCATTTCATCTAGGAATACATCTTGAAATTCTTGCAACAACTGAAAGTCTTCTAACCTGGGTCCCTTATCTTCTGCAGACTCTGATATATGCACAACATATAATTGGCAACCCTTTTTAGAAAACTTTCTTAGTTGTATGGCTGAAATCTGCCTTACTGAAACTTGCTTGGGAATTCCTTTTACCAACCTTGGCCTTCCTTCATCATCAATGCATTCAAGTGCTTTCTCATAACAGTCCAATTTGGCTCTATGTCTTTCCAACCAATCCATGCCAATTAGATCATCATATGATTCTAATGGTAAGACATTTAAATTTGCATATGTGAGGAGTCCATTCAACTCTATGGGGCACTCCATCACTACCTCACTTACTTTTATCTTGGTACCTGTGGCTAATTGAACTAGCCAAGGATTGCTATGCTTTACTTTACTAACATAATAATAATCAACCACCTTAGGAGACACATAACTATGAGTAGACCCTAGATCAATCAAAACAGAAATAGATTGCTTAGCAATCTTACCTTCAATATCCACCACTGCTGACTGATGGTCTGCTAGGTGATCATACAGTGCTGCATAAATCCTATGTGTTTTCATTTCCATAAATTCCACTGTAGTTGATCCTTCTATGTTGTGCATGCTTCTGGAATTTTCCTTCTAATGCGGGAAATATCTAAGCCTATGGTCTCATTTGCATCCCCAACATTGAAGTGGCCCCTTTGGTGCCTTTTCTGCTGCTATAGATGGCTTGAATTGTCTTCTTGTTTGTTGGTCCCATGGAAAATCTATGGGATGATTTCTGAATGGTGGTTTGAATCCATTTTTATTTTGTTCAAACCTTCCTATGGGATTTCCTTTCCATGCTAGATGCATCTATGTTTTACCTTTACTCTGCTCATATCAATGTTCTTTCATTCTAATGGCTTCATCCAAACTTGGTGGATTGACAAACTCAATCCTATTTCTATAATCTTGTGGTAGACTACAAAGGAAACATTGGATTTTCACTCTCTCATCCTTGATGTAATATACGTACCTCAGCAGCTCCCAAAACTTGTGGACTATGCAATCTGTTCATAGGTATTTCTCCTGGAAGTACCTTTTAAACCATTCCCAGCTGATTCTTCTTCCATTGCTTCCATTCACATGCATGAGGTGTTCCCACCAGATTGAAGCTCCACACCTTAGGTTATAAATGGAAAATCTATCCTTTTCATTCTTTGAATACTTATGCATTTTGAAATACTTTTTTATTCCAAGAAGCCATGCCTCTACCTCTTGGCATGCTTTTCTTTCTCAATCAAAAGTGGGTGGCCTTGCCTTCCTAAATTCACCCTGTGGGATACCTCTATGCTTCTTTATTCTCTCACTTCTGCTGGAAGTATTGTGATGAACCTGCAATAATTAATTAATGAAAACACACGAAATAGCAGAAATAATAGAACTCAAAATCACTTTTATATTGATCGCAGGCCACTTCGAGGGGGCAACCTCCTTTGAGAAAGCTCAATACAAATAAATTCACGATACCTTCATTGGTCTCAACACAAACTTATATAATAATTCTAGGCACCAATACCATGGGTCAATACCATGTGTCAATAAAAACCATGGGCCAACACAAAATATGGATCAACAATTACTACAGGACGACTTACAAAGCATATGCATCCAACAACAATTATACAAACTATGGATCAACAAATACTATGGGACGACTTACAAAGCATATGCATCCAACAACAATATACTAATAAAGTAAATAGAAGGGTTGACATGGGTTCCTAACATCCCCTCTCCCTTAGAAAAAGCTTTGCCCTCAAAGCTTTAGATGTGGAAATTGATGCAGAATTTGAAGGAGTGGTTCCCCTATAGCATCCTCGGGTTGCAATCCGGCCCATTGACGCCTGTTGAGTTTCAAGGAGGATTGCTTGGAAGGTTGTAGACGAAGAGGGACCATATCAGCTACATGAAAAGTGCGCTCAGAACGGTGCTGATCGGCTTGTTGTTTCAGTCGAATTATTGCCATGTGAAGAATGTCCTACTGAATGAGAAGAATCTGATCACGGTTTCGAAGAACCGAGTCAATTTCCTGAATTGGGGAGTTGCTGAGTGTGTTTGGAAGAAGAACTGGCAGTGCCTGTCCATAAACTGCTGCATATGGTGTCCTTTTAGATGTGGTATTGTACCACTGGAGTGCTTCTAGAAAATCCATAGAAATAGCTGTCCACATCTATGTAGGGATGGGCAAGGGATCGAGCATTCTCGAAAGGAGTGTCGTTTCACCCTTGTTGACCTGGCAAGTATCACACTCAACCACCATCTGGTGAATTTTCATTTTTAGTCCCTGCCAAAAGAAGTTACATTGTTCCCGGTCATAGGTTTTGAGGAACCCAGAGTGCCCTACCGATGAAGAATCATGGAGTTCATAGAAGAGATAGCCTTGTTGAACAAATTGCACCCAATTTGGAACAAGCAAAGAAATAGCTTTAAGAGAAACTGGGTCATCAAATTGGTGAGAAGGAGCATTTGCCACCATATTATCCTTACCCTTCTTGTAAGTGATCGCATAGTCATAACCCATGAGTTGGATAACCCATTTTCAGTGTGCGGGTGAGGAGACCCATTGTTTCAGAAAATGTTCCAGACTCTGGAGATCAGTCTTGAGGCAGAAATAATTTCCTAATAGGGATGGTTGCCACTTTTATACTGCATGCAAAATAGCCATCATTTCCTGCTGAGATGTAGATGCAGCTAAATGCTTACCAGAAAGCTCTCTTGAAGGAGGCAAGCCCACTGGTGCAACAAAGACACCTGCATATCTATCCAAGGAAGTAGTGGAGACCGTTGGTGGTTGCATCTGAATGGAATGGAGTTGAGCGATGACACCATGTGAATTCTTCTTAAGGATCTTTTCTAGGCAATGTGAACTGATGATGCAGAGAGACCCTTGTTGTAAGCCCATAAATTTGTGTTGTGTCCCATTGACTGAAAACTGCATCCAAAGCTCAGCAAAATCCCATAAGATGGAGCCAAGTGTGTGTAACCATTGAACGCCCAAAACCACATCACATCCGCCTAGGGACAAGGAAAACATGTCAGAGTGCAGGTTATAATCTTCCATAGAGATACGCACATTGTGACACTTCCCCTTGAAAGGTAAGGTGCCCCCATTGGCAACCATGACTTCAAAGTTGGAGAAAGGATGGACAAAACAATAAGCTTGTTTAGCGATCCGAGGGTCAATGAAGTTATGAGTGCTGCCAGAATCAATGAGTATTGTAAGAGGAAGCTTCCTGAAGTAACCCTTGACCCGCATTGTTTGGGGGGTGGTGACACTGGATAAAGCATCGAGAGATATCTCTGGGTGGTCGTCTTGAGATGGAACGTCAATAGGCGGCTCCTGAATGTCGATTTGATCATTCGGTATATCTGGAGCCTCTTCACCAACTTCAGAGGCAAGCGGAGAATCAACATCCAAGAGATAAATATTTTGTTGAACACATCTATGTCCTCGAGTGAATTTTTCGTCACAATTATAACAAAGCCCTTTTTCTTTGCGTGCCCGTATCTCTGTTTCGGACAAATGCTTGATAGGAGTTGGTCGAGGAGCTGGTGGGATGGGAGGTCATTGAGAACCCATATTTCAGAAGGGAACAAAAGTGGGTTTGGAGCGCTGTTGGGAGGAAATCTTGTCTTCTGCCAACTTAGCCAACCCCAATGCTTCCATCATTGTGTTGGGACAGAACATTTTGACCTTTGGGAGGATTTCATCCTTAAGACCACTGATAAAACAACTCCTGCAGAAGTCATCAGACTATCCTTCTGTGTGGTTGGCTAGTTTCTCAAATTCTATCTAATACTCTCTCACAGTGTCAATTTGACGAAGTTTAGTGAGTGCTCCAATGAAGTCATCAAAAGCACTGGGACCAAATTGTTGCAAAAGGATTTGGCAAAAATCTGTCCATTTTGTCTTGTGATGAGCCTTGATGTACCAATGGTACCATTGAAGGGCTTCTTGTTCCAAATGAAAGGATTCAAGTGGAACTTTTTGGACATCAAAAGTATTATGCAGACCGAAATACTGTTCTGCACGATAGATGCATCCAGTCAGATTAGTACCATTGAAGCGAGGAAATTCAAGCTTCGGACAACGAAAAGTGCTGGAAGAAGAGAACCCATTGGCTGCAGAAGATTCTGGTTGTCAGTTAGTGTTCATGGCTGAATGCTGAAGATGGAGGCTGAGAAATTTTTCATCCAGATCTTGGAGTTTGGTTTGGATGGCTGCAAGTGCTTCCTCCATGGTTTTTGCTCCTGCACGGGTGACAACCATAGCCAGGAGTTTTTTTGTTTTTTTTTGGGAATGGATAGAAAACACAAACAAAAGCTTGTTTAATAAAGGAAAATTTGGATTTGGGAAAAACTCGGATGGGTAATTGGGGTTTGACTAGGTTTTGGACACTATCTGTAGTGCCCCTAGACTACTGTAGACATTGAGAGCGCTTGCTTAGTGACCCGACTGTTTGAAACATTAATAAAATAATCCTTTGATTTTATTTTGAGTATATTTATGATTACGATTGATTGTAAATCAATAAAATAATGATTTATGTTTGTGAGAAATGTGTGTAGCGATAGGTGAAACGGTTCACCGAAGGACACACAAAGGAATATGAAGGGTCGTAGAGTACGGGTAAATCACACACAGGGGGAGCGACGACGATGTCGACTTCTGACAAGAATACCACGCATGAGCAGATAAGCACTGATCCGCTTGCTCAAGAGGAATGCGTGAGGGCGTACGAGGTAGGCCACGACGGAGCTGGTCACGTACGAGTTGAGGGGCGCGCAGTGAGAACGGACTCACTCCTCAGCGCCATTAGTCCCTAGATAGCATGTAGACGGAGGATGGATGGTAACGATTCATAAAATCCCTACAAGAGTTCCCGCAAGTCAAAACGGAAAGATGGTGGCAGAAGGGCCCGACGATGCGGTACCCTGTCGAGAAATGAAAGAATGGACGCAACGACCCAACGATGCGGTACCATGCCGAGGAATGGAAACCATGGATGACTGGACCCGACGGAGTGGTGCCATGTCAGAGAATTAAAGTTAAGGAACCAGGAGCCCAACGGCGCGGCACCGTGATCCTAGTGAGTTTGGTTGTTAAATTAAACTGCATAAAAACTTAGGAGAATAACTCTAGATTATTACTTAGCAAATGCATAAAAAAAAAATAGTTTAGACATTTGCACTTGAATAGTTGTTTTTGTTGAGCATTTAAAATAATAGAAATCATTATTTAGAAGCAAAATAGAATCCTAAGATTAGACACCTAGTCAACTAAAAGCTAGGAGTTGATTAAAATATCTGGGGGACAAACTAGAGCAAAGTTAGGGATGTAGGTGCACTTCCCAGAGAAACTGACACTTGGATGGGTGAGTGTTTTAATTAAATAATTAAATAAAAATATTTAATTATGCATGAAGCGACATGTGTCGCAGGAGATTTTCCTTTATAAGGAAGGCTTAGGGAATGGGTAAAGGGCCCATAATTTGGACGATTGTCGTAATTTTCGAATGCCTCAAAGACTTGCTGATATCTAAGGGTTTGGCTAAGAAATCCTGGTGGGAAGGGAAACCCAAGCTGGATTTCTGAAAAACGTGTGTGAGCTCTACGACCCAAAGCTCGGGGGAGGCCATGCGACTGAAAGCATGAGCCTATGGTTGGGTGGCGGAGCTAATGGTTGCTTCGCCTATGGTTAAACGAGCTTTGCTGGTTATGGTTATGGTTTGTTTTAAATTTGCTAGTTTATTCGTTTATTTAGTTTATTTATCCAGTCATTATGCTTTCTAATCTCTTTTGTATCAAGTGGTTGAGTTTCAGGTTAAACAGGAAGGACCCTAGAGGAGGGGCTCTACATTTGGTATCAGAGCCGGTCGAGCCTTGAGGGCACCAAGCTCATATTTTTATCAGAGGGGTTAGTCGCTGATTCGTGGAGGCCGGACAATGGAAGTGAAGCTGGACGTCCGAGGAATTTCACTATTAGCTAGAGCAGCTACCTACAGGTTTTTAATTACTACAATAGTTTGTATCAATTTCTGTTTTATTAGAGATTATGGACTTTAGATCTCATGCAAAAGAAATTTGATTGCTTTACAACGAAAATTTATCATCATTATATTGTATATTGATTACTGTTTTGCTAATAGAAATTGTTATATAATTTAAATTTCTGTTCCGATGAAGGGAGGAGAATTATTTTAATTTCTGGGGCTAGAAATAATTCTATGATCTGAGATTTCTTTCCAGCGATTGATATGCCATTCGATCGTATGGGATCTCCTTTGGAAAAAAACAAAAACAAAACAAAACGTCTATGGGCAGTGCCATTGAACTTCTTTCTTTTATTTATTTTATGGAACAGAACCTGATCGGGGTTTTCTGTATAGACATGGAAGGATTCCTTGTGTTTTTGGGATCTGCGTGTGTGGGAGGGTATTGATTTCCTTTTTTCTTTGCTGATGGTGTGAGCTTCTGCCTTATTGATGGCGTAATCATCAAGGTTGTAAACCATTTTTTTGTTTGATTGCTGTTTGTTTCCTTTTATGAAGGGAGTATGACCTCGATTCCATTCGAGCGTTGGTGTGTCAATACAGATATTTATTTATATTTTGCTTTGGGGAAAGTATGATTCCGAGACACAGCTTCGGATATCTATTTTGTTTATGCTGGATATCAAAGGAGATTTGAACTCAGCATTAAATTTGTTGATGAATTAGATTTCTGAATGATGGATCTCGATATTATATGAACGTATAGTAATCTTGTTCGCTTCTTCTCTTGGGGCTCGGTTCATGGGAATCGTTAATCAATGGCGGATCTCTGTAACCCCGTGGAATCCTTACCTACGATGCTAGAGCATTGGATTGTTTGTTTTTGTATTTTAGATGCTGCTGTAGATGTTGTTTTTAGAATGCGTTTATTATAGCCGAAACGTTGTGCAGTACTGGTTAACCCTGTCGATTTTCCCTCGTGGAAATTCCGTTTGGTGACTGGGTGTATGTTTGTGTGTATGAAGTTGGAGATCTCTCGATCTCCCTTCTGGCTTTATTGTTTGATGATTTTCGATTTGAAGTTCAGATCTATCAATGCTTCCGATTGGTTGATCTTCTTGTGGTTTTTTTTTTAATTGTCGATGACTGCTGCATTTCACGATTGGTTGAGTGTTGGATTTTCTGCTCTACTGAGATCGTGTGATAGCTGTATATTTGCAACAGAGGATATTAACGCCAGTCGAACTATATATATAAATTGGAAAACAAATTCTGTCTCTTTTTAAAATACACTAATTGTCTATTTTATAATCGCTGATCCTTTTCATGACTAGTTAATTAAGGTTCTAAATTTCAAGTTCCATCTATATATTTAAGATCTCTGTGTTATTGTATGCACACCGCGTTCTGCAATTCTAGTCTTTTTGGGGAACGCCATTCTTTGGGATTTCAGGGAAACATCTCTGAAAACAGTTCCGTAGAAGATTGGGGAAGGGATAGCGCTTGCGCTTGATCCCTGTAATTTCCTGTCGGGGGGTTCACGTGGGGATCTCGTTTTGGGATATCTCTGTCCTTAATTCATTTGATTTTTTTTTACTTATGCGCTGGGGATTGATTTGCTGTATTCTTCTTTTGGTGTAAAACATGGTTTGTTGATTAGAGTTGCTCCTGCCAAGACCAGTAGTGGTCTCTATTCATTCACGCCTGCGCAGACCATTATATTAATCATGCTGATAAATAGAGTTAGGCCTCTGCTAAAGCCAGGATTGATCAGTTGTGATACCTGCTGCTTGTGTGGCGTGGAAAGAAACGGCTGGGAAGCCCATCCCCAAGGTGTTAACATCGCCATGTGTATAGATTTGGCTGCCACCGCAGGTTAATACTCAGTCAGCTCCGTGTTAAAATCGTTATCTTTGTGTGAATATGCTTGGACAGAGCTCCAACATCTCTCTCTGTCATCTCTGCGTTTTCTTGTTTAGCTCAGAGAGTACAACTTCCTGTAGGAATGCGTTGTCTTTTGGTTTGAGAGAACGGATCGGTGTTTGATCTATGCGCTTTGCTTTTTTCTTTCTCTGTTTGAGAGTAGATCTGTGTGTGTGATCACTGTGTTTTATTGATCAGCTCAGAGAACACAACTTACTGTATGAATGTGTTATATTTCCTGATTCGAGAGTAGTCTGTGGGTGAACTCTGCGTTTTCATATTTTTTTTGTTTTTCTTCCCAATCAGAGAATTATCGGGAGGAATGCGCCTTCCTTTTTATTTCTGCTTAAAGTTTAGACCTATGCATGACCTTTGCGTTCTCTGTTTGTTCTAGATCAGAGGAAGGATCCTGGAAAGTGTTAACTAGACCCTAGCATAATTTATTTTAATTAAAAAAAAAAATAAGCTCGGAGTGTCACGTTTGATAGAATGTATGTAAGAGTATAAGTTCCTCCTGCTTAGTTGCATTTAAGATAGGATACGAGTATTTTATCATTGAAGTTGCATTCGGTTAAAGTAATCCTAAATAGGTATAGGTTCTATCGGATTATTTAGTATTCATTTATTAGATCTTTTTTTTGTGTGTGTCAAAATCTAGTCTTATACCTATATATTTAAAAGATCTCTGTATATTATCCATTTTTAAAGATCGCTGTACTTTTTAATTTTCGATGTATTGAATTCGTTGTGGACCCTGAATCCCGCCATCCATGTGGAATTGATATAGCTTGATGAAATCGCTATGGATCAATCTCCTATTCAACTCTGTAATTTTTATTGCTCCTGAAATCAAGACTGCCATCGAACCCTCTCTGTCAAGTCTCCGTGGTGACTGGGCAAATGCTTCAATTTCGAGAAACGTATAATAGATAGATCTGCCCAGCTTACACATGGTCGAGCTGTCACTCTTACTAGCATGAGCCTGCGCAGTTTCCTTCAGTAGGCAGGTTTAACTCCAGAACTTATCCCTCATCGAATTCGGGATCTAGAAATTTAGTTAAAGGGTTGATGGTAGTGAATAATGTCTATATTTGGGATTCCTTATATCTGAGTTTTTAATTATTTATGCTGCCCATTATCTCGCTGTCACGCTGTTCCGAACTTAGACTTGAAATCTTTTAACCACTGTCTTTTAATTGAGTTCGCATTTGTTTCAAGATATGGTCTTTAAATGTCATAAAACGCTTGTATGGGTTAATGAAATCGAGCCGAGCCTCTTCTAACAGCTACTTGATGCTCTTGAAACGCATCTACTACCTCCGCGATCCTTGGACGCACTTATTCGGATCCTCCCGAATTTACATATGCCATGTACACGCTGTTTTCTGTCTCTCCCTGATTTCCAGTAATTAATTAAGTTTGCTGTTTATTTTATTTGATATTGTGTGCACGAGCTTGACCGGTGTATTGGCGTGAAATTAAATTGCCACGTCATATTATTAGCTTGACTTTTATTCATTGTATTTATGAAATTGAATAAACTATTACATAGGTATGTTGTCAAATCGCTCTGGTGGGACTATGCTACCATTATCTTTCATAACGGATGCATTGATCTACTAATAATTCTTTGCTTAGTAGAGGATGTAATTTGACTGCTATACCTCGTAATCCATAATTCATTAATAGTTTTTTTTTTTAATGAGAAATTGGAAGGATACTTTATTTATAATTTTTATAAGTGAAAAGTTACATTACCTTTTTGTGATTCATAGTTCACTACTAGAATGTCATTAGAAGTTGAAATGGTATTATTGTTTATAATTCTTACGAAAATGGAAAGTCACAATGGAAAATGAATGCTTAGTTAAATATATGGACATGTGTACGTAGGACACTTGAAAACTTAAAAAAAAAAGCCTATGCTGATATATATTTACATTTTTAAATGAATGTTGAGTTAAATATATATGCAAGTGCATCTTCTTTACATAGGATTCTTGAAAAGGTAAAAATGCTTATGTGGATATATTTGCATTGAAAATGAATGATTAGTTAAATACATATACGCTTGCATCTTGTTACATAAGACACTTGAAAAGTAAAAATACTTAGGATGATATATTTATATTTGAAAGTGAATACTTAGTGAAATGTATATATACGAGTATAGATCCAAATTCTAGGCTCTATCAAACCCTGAGAGGGATCAAATCTCCCGAGGTGTAAACATTTCCTTCTTTTGAATAGCTCCTTGAGTGCAATACCTGAGCCACCTAATCCTAAGCTCTAAAGTCTCTAGTTTAAGTCTCATATTTACTTTTACTTTGTATTATTCTTTTTTGTTTATGGCCGACATAATATTTATTACTTTTTACTTTGTATTATTTTTTTTTTATTTCTTTGTATTATTTTGTTACTAGACAAACACTCGACAAACACTCACATGTTACAAGATCTCCCTCATACTAGGCTGTAGAGTGCCTCTCGGCGCAATAACTAAATGTATATATATGCCATGCATAAGTCATAAATATCTCAATGTAATTCATACTATTGATATAGTGTGGACACTTTTCACAAATTATATTAAGGTGTAGCGTATGAGAAATAAAAGATAGACATATGTGATGATAAGTTTTTTTTTTTTTTATATTATCTTATTCTGTCGTTTATGTAAATATGATCAAATTGATGAAAGTAAGGGATATATAGGAAGGTAGTAAAATGCTTAGTGGAATGCTAACACTTATTTCCTTAGATTATAAGAATTTATGAAATAGTGAGGTGTTGATGTTAGCATAATCATATTAGAATTGAAATAGAATGAATTTGACATACAAGGTATATATCATAAGGAACACATGAAATTGCATTCTTCATCGGTAATGGAATCTGGCTTGGGAGTACATAGAATGTTTTAGTCGATTGTTTTTATACACTTAGAAAAAAATGAACTTATAATATTCACATGATGATCTAGTTAGACTAGAATAAGAGAAATAGTGTTTACTTGAATACCAAATAATACATCACCTTCTTTACTCTAGTTTCTTTACAATGCATAAGTCGATGCATATAATAATTCATACCTGACAATAAAATCATAGAATGTGTAGTCTTAAATGGGATCATGCTAACAGTAATGTATACCTAAATTGAGATGGGAAGGTAGAAAGAATAAGTTCACACTACTAATCGATCTTTAAAATTGAAGGAAATAAATAGTTGTTCTTAATGAATATATGTTATGAGTGTACACATAAAAGTCGAGTGGAATGGTTGTAGATGCACAATAAATATTGGATTGATCTCTAATTAAATTTGACCTAGGGCAGAAGCTTAACTTGGAAGATATGTAATCTTTGGTATTTAAAAAAAAAAAAAAAAAAACCGCTCCCAACGGGACCCTACGACAACATAAAGGATGAAATGATGTAAGAACATGATGAGATCCTTGATTTGGACATGAAGGTAGCGATGAAAGGACTAAGAGATAAACTTTAGTACATTCGACTCAGTCGCTAAGTTATGACACTTTCGTATCATATCGAGAATCGAACTTATGGAATTGGAAGTACTCTTTTGGGAATTGGATTTTGGAATATTTGGTAGTCGCTCCTGATTTGTTAAATCCGCGATTATATCTTACCTACCTATGTTTGACCATATGTCGTATCATGTCTACCTTCTCGTCTTGGAGGGAGGATAACCATTTAGATGGGAATCCTTGCTTATATTTGTTATGCTGGATGATGATTTGATAAACTTTTGGGTGGCTATTGACGTAGTGCAGCTTGTTAGAAAATTGGACATCGTAGACCCTCATGAATGAATAAGAGATGTAGGAAATCTAGTTGGGACTGGAAATTATTGAATGTATTATTGGATTGATACCATACGAAATTACGATTAAGTTCCTGAGAGTGTATTGGAACCATACTAATGATATAGAAACTAATGATTAGAACCACTAGTGCTTATGTCCATGATTCGTTGAGAAAAGAGAGAAGTTAAACTTACATTGAATTATAGAATCTTAGCTATACTTGAGTTAGGAAGAGGAGAAAAATTTACATAACTTTGTTTATAAAAGTCTGAGATTATACTTTTAGATATACTAAGTAAATGGAACTCCAGTATTTAATTATACTTTGGATTATGAAAAGAGAGAGGTTGCATGTAAGATTAGTTTAGGAATGGATAAGGTGTGTATTGAAGAACATAATTCGGAAGGGTTAATTCTTATTTGAAAACTCAGATATTGTTTAAAATATATGATAGTTGTACGTAACCATAGAAAATGAAGAAATTGGGATTGAAGATTTTATTCCTTATGTGGAAATGTGTTAGTGCTTAAAGGAGCTACATAAATGATATATTTTTAGTTTTTTCGAATGAAAAGAATTTGTTATAGACGATTTCAAATTCGGTTGCAATTAATGAACCAATAGAGGACTATTGGGGGGATTGCTACACTATGAAAGGTATGATTTAGTTATATTGTCAATTATGAGACATATACTTATATGATGCTAGAAAGGAAGAAATGAAATTTTATTATCAATTGTGGTTATGTTGAAGCAATGAATGTCGAAAGAAAGAGAACTCACCATGGAAGTACATGCGACTTAACTTCGGGGCGAAGTTTTAATAAGAGGGGTTGGTTGTAATGCCCGCCTGTAATGCCCCTAAAATGACTATGGACTTTAAGAGCACCTGTCGAGTGAGCCGGCGTAACAGAATTCAATAAAGTGGCCCTTCGAGTTAGGATGTGTCTTAATAAGGGAGAATCACCTGATGATGTGCATGACTATAGTTGATAAATAAATTAATGAATTGAATTATATGTGTGGACTGGGTTAATTGATTAATGAGTTCTTGCTTAAATGCTTAGCCTTGATTGGTCAAGTCAAAGTATAGTAGGATAGCTACAACCCTAGCTTTGTGACTTGGGAGGACGCAACTAAGATGTGTCATAGCTTTCCGCATTTATTCTGAACTTCGGGACGAAGTTCTAAATAAGTAGGGGTGTATGTAGTGCCCCTAGACTACTGTAGACATTGAGAGCACTTGCTTAGTGACCCGACTGTTTGAAACATTAATAAAATAATCCTTTGATTTTATTTTGAGTATATTTATGATTACGATTGATTGTAAATCAATAAAATAATGATTTATGTTTGTGAGAAATGTGTGTAGCGACAGGTGAAACGGTTCACCGAAGGACACACAAAGGAATATGAAGGGTCGTAGAGTACGGGTAAATCACACACAGGGGGAGCGACGACGATGTCGACTTCTGACAAGAATACCACGCATGAGCAGATAAGCACTGATCCGCTTGCTCAAGAGGAATGCGTGAGGGCGTACGAGGTAGGCCACGACGGAGCTGGTCACGTACGAGTTGAGGGGCGCGCAGTGAGAACGGACTCACTCCTCAGCGCCATTAGTCCCTAGATAGCATGTAGACGGAGGATGGATGGTAACGATTCCTAAAATCCCTACAAGAGTTCCCGCAAGTCAAAACGGAAAGATGGTGGCAGAAGGGCCCGACGATGCGGTACCCTGTCGAGAAATGAAAGAATGGACGCAAGGACCCAACGATGCGGTACCATGCCGAGGAATGGAAACCATGGATGACTGGACCCGACGGAGTGGTGCCATGTCAGAGAATTAAAGTTAAGGAACCAGGAGCCCAACGGCGCGGCACCGTGATCCTAGTGAGTTTGATTGTTAAATTAAACTGCATAAAAACTTAGGAGAATAACTCTAGATTATTACTTAGCAAATGCATAAAAAAAAAATAGTTTAGACATTTGCACTTGAATAGTTGTTTTTGTTGAGCATTTAAAATAATAGAAATCATTATTTAGAAGCAAAATAGAATCCTAAGATTAGACACCTAGTCAACAAAAAGCTAGGAGTTGATTAAAATATCTGGGGGACAAACTAGAGCAAACTTAGGGATGTAGGTGCACTTCCCAGAGAAACTGACACTTGGATGGGTGAGTGTTTTAATTAAATAATTAAATAAAAATATTTAATTATGCATGAAGCGACATGTGTCGCAGGAGATTTTCCTTTATAAGGAAGGCTTAGGGAATGGGTAAAGGGCCCATAATTTGGACGATTGTCGTAATTTTTGAATGCCTCAAAGACTTGCTGCTATCTAAGGGTTTGGCTAAGAAATCCTGGTGGGAAGGGAAACCCAAGCTGGATTTCTGAAAAACGTGTGTGAGCTCTACGACCCAAAGCTCGGGGGAGGCCATGCGACTGAAAGCATGAGCCTATGGTTGGGTGGCGGAGCTAACGGTTGCTTCGCCTATGGTTAAACGAGCTTTGCTGGTTATGGTTATGGTTTGTTTTAAATTTGCTAGTTTATTCGTTTATTTAGTTTATTTATCCAGTCATTATGCTTTCTAATCTCTTTTGTATCAAGTGGTTGAGTTTCAGGTTAAACAGGAAGGACCCTAGAGGAGGGGCTCTACACTATCAAAGGGACAGGGAAGCAGAAAAGGAGGATTTCAGAAGTGGGGTGAAAGAATGGGAAAATTTGCTAGAGAGGGACAAAGATGTGGAATTAGGAAAGGAACTCTATGGTAAAATTTGAAGGTGATTGGGTAAAATCGGAGGAAGTTATGGAAAACCCTAAAAATAGACAAATGTGGGATTTCGGGCTTTGGGAAGTAGAATTTGCGATAGGGTCCTCAGGAATAAAATATGCAGAATGGGATTATAGGGGTTCCAGGGAAGTTTCAAGGGAAATGGAGTGAAAACAAGGGAGATATGGAGAAAAAACTGAAACGACTGGATTTGGAATGGCTTTCAGAATGGATCTGAAATGACGCGGTAGTGATCGACAACAATTCAGTTGAAAATAGATATGGACCCCAGGTATGTGCGGCTTCCTAACAATTCAAGGGTTTCACTCGGCCACCAATGCTGTCTGATGGCTTGCGTATTGGGGCAGCACCCCTCACTCCACGACTCAGGTAAAACTGATAACCGCTTTGCCACAAATGACATCTCTTGGCTTACCTCACGGGTGGGAACTAGTTAATCAGGTAGGGGTTGTTGCCTTTTTCGCTAGAAAGTCCTCTTAATGGGCCAGCTACTTTGGGGTTCCTGTGGTACTCCTCACAATGAGTTTTAGGGCTTATTCCCAAGTACTTCCCATAGTTAAGCAGATAGGGATTATTCCCAGATCCGAAGTTGCAATAGATGCGGAAAAAAATAAAATTTGGCAAAAATTCCTCCCAACAAGCCCAAGAAAGTGCTCTAATACCAGATGTGATGAACCTGCGATAATTAATTAATGAAACACACAAAATAGCATAAATAATAGAACTCATAATCACTTTTATATTGATCGCATGCCACTTCGAGGGGAAAAACTCCTTTGAGCAAGCTCAATACAAATAACTTCATGGTACCTTCATTGGTCTCAACACAAACTTATATACTAAGTCTAGGCGTGAATACCATGGGTCAATACCATGTGTCAATACAAACCATGGGCCAATACAAAATATGGATCAACAATTACTACGGGATGACTTACAAAGAATATGCGTCCAACAACAATAATACAAACTATGGATCAACAAATACTATGGGCAACTTACAAAGCATATGCGTCCAACAACAATATATTAACAAAGTAAATAGAAGGGTTGACATGGGTTCCTAACAAGTATGTATTAGGATACCTTGAGAACCCTTGGAGTCAACTGACCTGCTGAAGGAAGACCTTGAAGAGGGAGTTCTGTGCTTTCTACTCATAGAACTCCTTCTAGGGCTTGGAGTCCTTCTCTTATAATGACCTCTAGAGTGACTTCTTGTGTTATGTTCTTCTCAGCCCTCGTTGCTTGGATTAGACCTAGTATTTATCCTTTGGCGCATCTTGGTGAGGGTCTACAAGATGGTCATGTTGAGCTGGTGCTTCTATTCTTTCACCTTCGTCAATCGCTCGTTGAAGCTCACCATGGTCTCGGCTAAGCTTAGGTGAATTACTTGCGCCCTTCTTCCACCAGACTTGTCCTTAGTATGTTCCTCTTGCACATTCTCACCTAGCTCATCGTCCTCTTGCTCAAACGGATCATATGCATCGTTAAAGGTTACAATTTTACCACATCTCTATATGCTTCCTTATTGTACATTTCACTGATTAACTGCTGCAATCACTGTGCATAATAGAGGCATTTATTAGACATCACAAGCATGTACATAAACCCTAACACATCCATTCAAAAATGGAATTATTCATTGGGAAATCAACAATATAAATTAATTAACAAAACCGCACCCTGGGTGCATTCCTTTGCATATGAATCCATTCATGGATCGGCCCAAACAACCCCAGTGCTGCAACTAAAGCTCTAATACCACTTTGTTGCATTCCCTGACCTCCCTGGTGGCCTTCAGAGGCCATGGGAGACCCTTCGGTACATTTTTGTTTCTCCAATTTCTTCCATTTTCACACATAGTCGCAATGGGCTCGGATCCGCAATCTACCATTCTGTTCCACAATCTGCATGCAGGACTCAGAAAACGGTTTCCAAATCGAACTCTCCATCAAAATCATGCTCCCAACTTCCACAATCCGAAATGCGGAATTCAGAAGTCGGAAGCCATTTACAGCCTCAAAAATTTATTCGCCCGACTTTCACAATATTTATGCAATCCACATGCAGATCTTAAAAGTCAGAGTCCTCCATTTCCTATCCCATAGAATTCCCTCCTCTACAATTCCGAAATCAGCAACCCGTGTTGTAGATATTGAAATTCGGAAAACTATATTTTGAATTCCAAGGGAAAATTACCTCCCACAATCCACAATCCGTAACCCACTTGTGGATGCGGAAATGCGGAAATCCATATGTCGAATCCTAGGGAAAATTACCTCCTGCAATCCGCAATCCACAACCCGCTTGCGGATGTGGAAATGCGGAAATCCATATTTCGAATCCCAAGGAAAATTAAATCCTGCAATCTGCAATACACAACCTGCTTGTGGATGCGAAAATGCGGAAATCCAACCACACCGCTCCAACGATCGGTCCCCGACCTCTACAATTCGTATTGTGGATGCGTAAAGGACCTTGCAGTTGCAGGAGGTTAGGACCCTAAACCCCATCACCAGCAAGCTTCTAAGGAAACTTCAAAGGGTGATAACTACGTCATCCTTGGTCCAAATTGGACAAGGTCAGTACCATTGGAAATATCTTGGAGATCTCTATCTAATGGTGCAATCCCCAACCCATATGAGCACTCCAACCTTTCCATTTTTCCAACTGAAACTCTATCCATAACCTCACCTAAGTGCCTTTATCCTTCTGCAATGGACTCTGCCAGCTCCTTCCTTCCATGACTTCTCCCTTCACCTAACCCACATAAGGGTTCTGAAACACATCAAGGGTTATCCCCTTCCTTCCCCAAGTCCAGGTGAAGTCAAGTCATTCCTTTGAAGGGTGAATATAATGTATAAATGATCACACATAATGAAACTAAGCTAGTTATCACATCAACTACCTGTAGGGGTTGTCCATGCATATCGTTCATGTAAATAATGAAGTATTCAAACATGCATTCAACTTCATATTCATGCTCATACATAGATTCCTATTGATCCATTTCCATGTAATCATTCAATCATTAACTTGAACATAACAAGCATAGCATAATACATGAAATAAAATCATTTAAACACCACAAGGGAACTTATCTTTGGAATTGAAGCTGCCCCAAGAAACTGGATAAGTGAGGACAACTTTCCACCCAACCTCAGGTCTCTGTCAAGCCTATGCTCTTTCAGCTAAGAGACCACCCCCAAGATGGGATGTATATCCAATAAGGAGGGCTAATGGAATCTCTCACAGTCAAGGTCTCATCCCAATGATAAGCCAACCTACATTTGAGTTTATCAAGCATTCCAGGGAACAAGGAGGATGCTTGTTAGGAACCCGTGTAAACCCTTCTCTTTACTTTTTTAGTAAATTGTTGTTGGACACATATGCTTTGTAAGTCATCTCGTAGTATTTGTTGATCCATAGTTTGTATTAGCCCATGGTATTGACCCATAGTATTGGACACATATGCTTTATAAGTCGTCCCATAGTATTATATGTTCCATGGTACTAACCCATAGTATTGGGCATAGACTTAGTATATAAGTGTGTGTTGAGTCCAATGAAGGCATCGTGAAGTTATTTGTATTGAGCTTGCTCAAAGGAGGTTTCCCCATCGAAGTGGTCCGTGATCAATAAAATATTATGTTCCCTAATATATCATGCATTCTATAAATCAATTGTTGTAGGTTCCTCACATCTGGTATTAGAGCACTTTCTTGGGCTCATTAGGTAGAATTTCTGAGAAATGTTTTTTTTGCATCTGTTGTAGGTTTGGATTTGGGAATAATCCCTATCTGCTTAACTATGGGAAGTACTTGGGAATAAGACCTAAAAATCATTGCGAGGAGTACCACAGGAACGCCGAAGTAGCTGGTCCATTGAGAGGACCTGCCAATGAAAAGGGCAACGACCCCTACCTGATTGACTAGTTCCATCCGTGAGGTAAACCAAGAGCTGTCATTTGTGTCCAAGCAAGTATGAGTTTTACTTGAACCGTGGAGTGAGGGGTACTTCCCCAATACGCAAGCCGTCAGACAACACTGGTGGCCGAGTGAATTCCCTGAACCGTTAAGAAGCCGAGCATACCTGGGGTCCATATCTATTTTTCAGCTGCTAAATCACAGATTACATCTGTCCAGACCTATTGCCAATCACTTCCACATCATTGCAGATCCATCTGTTTCCAATCACTTCCGCATTGTTGCAGATCCATTTGTTGCTGATCACTTTTGTACCATTGTAGATCCATCTTTTGTCGATCACTTCCATGCTGTTGTAGATCCAGTCCGATAAAAATAAATAAAATTATGTTTTAACTCCGTTTCCATTGAAACTTCACTGACATCTCTGCCATCCCATGCATATTTCATTCCTAAGGACCCTATCCCAAGTTCCACTTGCCAAATCCAGAAATCTCACATTTGTCTATTCTTAGGGTTTTCCATAACTTCTTTGATTTTCACACAATCGCCTTCAATTTTTTCCACCATGTTCATTCCCTATTTATGCTTTTTTGTCCCTCTCTAACAATTTTTACCATTCTTCCACCCCGCTTCTAAAATCCTCATTTTTTGCTTCCTTGTCCATTCAAAAGTGTCCAAAACCTAGTCAAACCCCAATTTCCCATCATATTTTTTCCCAAATCCAAATTTCCCTTTACTAAGTAAGCTTTTGTTTGTGTTTTTTTACCCGTTCACAAAAAAAATAACCTCCTAGTTATGGTTGTCACCCGTGTAGGAGCACAAATCATGGAGGATGAACTTGCAGCCCTCAAAACCAAAATCGAAGATTTGGATGAAAAATTTCTCAGCCTCCATCTTCAGCATTCAGCCATGAACACTGGGTTCTCTTCTTCCAGCAATTTTTGTGGGCCGAAGCTTGATTTTCCTCGCTTCAAAGGTAATGATCTAACTGGATGGATATACTGAGCAGAACAATATTTCAGTCTCCATAATACTTTTTATGTCCAAAAAGTTCCACTTGCATCCTTTCATTTGGAACAGGAAGCCCTTCAATGGTACCATTGGTACATCAAGGCCATGGCGAGCCAAAATGGACATATTTTTTTTCAACTCCTTTTGCAACGATTTGGTCCTAGTGCTTTTGATGACTTCATAGGAGCACTCACTAAACTTTGCCAAATTGGCACTGTGAGAGAGTATCAGACAGAATTTGAGAAACTAGCCAATCACACAGAAGGATTGTCTGATGAATTCTAGATGATTTGTTTTATCAGTGGTCTTAAGGATTAAATCCTCTCATAGGTTAAAATGTTATGTCCCAACATAATGATGGAAGTCCTAGGGTTGGCTAAGTTGGCAGAGGACAAGATCACAGCCCAACAATGCTCCAAATCCACTTTTGTTCCATTCAGAAATATGGTTTCCCAACGAACTCCCATCATGCCAGCTCCTCGCACAACTTCTATCAAGCAATTGTCTGAAGCATAGATACGGGGACGTAGAGAAAAAGGGCTTTGTTATAATTCTGAAGAGAAATTCACTCAGGGGCATAGATGTGTTGAGCAACAACTCTATCTCTTAGATGTGGATTCTTTGCCTACCTCTGAACTTGGTGCAGAATCTCCAGATACACTAGATGCTTAGGTCGACATTCAGTAGCCTCCTATTGACCCTCCATCTCGGGACGACCACCCAGAGATATCTCTCCATGCTTTAGCCGGAGTCACCACCCCACAAACAATGTGGGTCAGGGTTTACTTCAAAAATATCCCTCTTACAATACTCATTGATTCTAGTAGCACTCATAACTTCATTGACCCTCGGATCACCAAACAGGCTGATTGTTTTGTCCATCCTTGCTCCAACTTTTAAGTCATGATTGCCAATGGGGGAACCTTACCTTGCAAGGGGAAGTGCTGCAATGTTCGTATCTCTATGGAATATTATAACTTGTGCTTTGACATGTTTCCCTTGTGCTTAGGAGGATGTGATGTGGTTTTGGGAGCTCAATGGTTACGCACACTTGGCCCCATCTTATGGGAATTTGTTGAACTTTGGATGCATTTTTTAGTTAACGGGAAACAACACACATTTACGGGATTACAACTAGGGTCTCTCCGCATCATCAGTTCACATCGTCTGGAAAATATACTTAAGAAGAATTCACATGGAGTCATCACTCAACTCCATTCCATTCAGATGCACTCATCAATGGTCTCCACTACTCCCTTGGATATATATGCAGGTTTCATTGATGAACTAGTGGACTTGTCGCCTTCAAGAGACCTTTCCGGTAAGAATTTAGCTGCATCTACAACATAGAAAGAAATTATGGCTATTTTGCATGCAGTACAAAATTGGCAGCCATACCTATTAGGGAATTATTTCTACATCAATATTGATCACTAGAGTCTGAAAAATTTCCTGGAACAATGGGTCTCTTCCCCAACACACCTGAAATGGGTTATCCAACTCATGGGTTATGCCTATGTGATCACTTACAAGAAGGGTAAGGACAATCTGGTTGCAGATACTCCTTCTCGCACATTTGATGCCCCAGTTTCTCTTTCAGCTATTTCTCTGTTTGTTCCAAATTTGTTGCAATTTGTTCAACAGGGCTATGTCTTCTATGAACTCCATGCTTCTCCATTGGTAGGGCACTCTGGGTTCCTCCAAATGTATGACCGAGAACAATGTAACTTCTTTTGGCAGGGACTAAAAATGACAATTCAACAGATGGTGGTTGATTGTGATACTTTCCAAGTCAACAAGGGTGAAACGACACCCCTTCCGGGACTGCTCGAACCCTTTCCCATCCCTACACATATTTGGACAGTTATTTCTATGGACTTCCTTGAAGCGCTCTGGTGGTATAATACCCCATCTAAAATGACACGATATGAAGAAATATATGGATAGGCACCACCATTTCTTCTTCCATACACCCTCAACAGTTCCCTAGTCCAGGAAATTGTCTCGGTTCTTCGAAACCGCAATCATATTCTTCTCATTTTGTAGGACACTCTTCACATGGAAAGAATTCGAATGAAACAACAAGCTGATCAACACCATTCTGAGCGCACTTTTCAAGCAGGTGATATGGCTCTTCTTCATCTACAGCCTTCCAAGAAATCCTTCCTGAAACTCAAAATGCATCAGCTTCTCTCTCAATCTATCATAGAGGTATTCATTTAGTGGCACGGAATGCAACCCGAGGATGCTACTGGGGAACCACTCCTTCAGATTCCACATCAATTTCCACATCTAAATCTTTGAGGACAAATATTTTTCTAAGGGAGAGGGGATGTTAGGAACCCGTGTCAACCCTTCTCTTTACTTTGTTAGTATATTGTTGTTGGAAGCATATGATTTGTAAGTCGTCCCATACTATTTTTTGATCCATAGTTTGTATTAGCCCATGGTATTGACCCATAGTATTGGATGCATATGCTTTGTAAGTCGTCCTGTAGTATTATATGTTCCATGGTATTGTCCCATAGTATTGGGCGTAGACTTAGTATATAAGTGTGTGTTTAGGCCAATGAAGGCACCATGGCATTATTTGTATTGAGCTTACTCAAAGGAGGTTTCCCCCTCGAAGTGTCCTGCAATAAATAAAATATTATGTGATCTAATATATCATGCATTTTATCAATTAATTATTGCAGGTTCCTCACAATGTTGCTAAGCTAGTGAGCTCAACCACAGAGATACAAGAATCTCAGATCACTCAGCAAACATGGCACCCACATTACCTACCTCACCCAACACATGGAAGGCCCTCTTCTCTACTACATAGTTCCTCAAGGCCCCTTCTCTCCAGTGTTATTCAGGGTGGGCATAGAAAGGTCCAACTGTCGTTCTTCATGAGATTTCAGCTTTCACTAGGTTTAGCAAGCAGATCCAACCCTAAGTTGACCTTATTATCTGTTATTTAAGCTGGGTTCTTCACAGGGCCACGACCTAATCTCTACTCTGCAATTCAGTCTTCTACAATCAATCTAAGTGTTCTCACGGGTTCTCTAGGCCATTCAAGATCTATAGTTCATCCGCACGGTTTGATCTATGGTTGTCCCAACTGGTTCAACTCTTACACAAGGTTTTCTTAGGCATTCTCGACTCTACAAATTCACATACATAGCTCACGATTTTCTCTCTTTTTCTCCACGGCTAGGCTCAGTAATGCATGAATGACTTGTGCTTTTGGTCAACCATGATATAGCGATCAGGATTGATTGAATCCCGAGTTGTGGAGTGGCTTAAGGGACAAGGAAAAAATAGAGCCATACCCTTCCATATGGATTCGTGGGCTTTCCCCATACTCAATCGAATTCATGGTCTGGTTTTTTCAACCACCCTCCTACATTAGCATTAATGTAAGCATGGGGAGTCAAATGGGTTCACAATTGGACATGTGGCAGCATGGGTTCCAATCCCATAACCCCCTCACCTCTCCCCAGTGGATACACATGGCCCCTTCTCATTGGTTTCCTCCTTAGCCAACTTTATTGGGTATTTTATTGCAATAATTAATAATTACATCATTTACAAATCCTCGTGGCTTAATAACACATGGATAATCAAGCTGTCAAATACTTTCATATGCAAATGAACCTCAACATCCACTAGTGGGGCCTTGTCCTTGAGCTCCACACTAGGGAAGCAAACACTGTATTTACACAATATTTACATTGAATCCAATAAACCCTAACGGTCAAAATAGGGGTATTACACCTAAGTATGGGGGATTCCCAATTTAATTAATGTTTCCACTAATGAGATTATTTTGGTTGTCAAGTAGGTGCTGTAGTGTCTTCATAGTTTAGCTCCTTACCATATCTTATTTAATCATTTGATGTGTTTGTTGAAATGTTATGATTAAATTTGGAGGACATTCAAACTATGCCATATCATCTCATATCCTCATCTCTTTCAAGCATCTATCTCCCTCATCTTTTAGAGCATTTTGTGTACATGGAAGATAGTTTTTGGATTGGTTCATCAATAGTGGAGGGTGATAATGCTAGTGTTATTTAGCTTATTGTCCCATTTGGAGTTGGAGGGTTCACAATGCATGTGTCATAGAGATTCCCAAATTTTGTCTCATAGATTAAGTAGGAAGGCTAGATTCCTCTTGGGTGATTTGTGGGATTCAGTCTCTCATTTTTAGAAGAATTGTTGTTCTCTTTTGATGGAGTATGGTTTTCTTGTTTTTAAGCATCCTTTCATTATGAATCCTTTAGGGCTTGTCCAAAATTTTGATTTGTATAGATTTAACATTGGAATATCTAAGTCTTTCTTGAGAGATTGATGTTGGTATTTTTTTCATCCGCGTTAACAATGTGACTCTCATTTGTTGCATTCCATACTTCATGATAGGCATTCATTATCCCAATTCCTAAATTCTCATTAGATAACTAAGGATTCAAAGGATAGAGGAATTCGACAATTGCCCATTGTATGGTCATATAGGTTTTCTTAAGTCTTTTTTCATGGTTGTTGATTTATCATGGACTTTCATCCAAGGCCAAGCCAACCAAAAGCATGGTTTTTTTATTTCCCGTGTCTTTCTAGTCAGTGATTTGTGACAATGAATCACATATTTTGGGAGTGTGATTATGCAATGAAGTGTTGAATGTTTCTAGTATATTTTCACGCAAGGGAAACTTAGGGTAATGTTCACTAGTAGTGTATTTTATTTCGTGAGTGGTTAACTAAGGTTCACCTTATACTTGTAGGATTTTGTCATTGTTTGACGATCACATATTTAGTTATTGTGTGAAAGCTTAGTTCTAATGAATTTTTTTTACTCATGAAGTTAACTCATTGTCTTCGTTTTGCCCAATCTAATGTGAAGAAGTTCTCCATGAGATTCTAGCTAAATGATTTTTAATGATAAAAAATTCCCACTATTAAGACCTAGCTAAGTATTCTAGCATTCCTTCAAGGTTTGTTTCTATAAGAAAAAGGGTATGAGATCGTATGTATATACCCTTATGTTTGTTTTATAAATATAAGACACATTTACAATTAAAAAAATTTAAAAAATATAAAAAAAATAAAAATATATATATTTTTGAATTGAAAAATTCTTTCCGCAGACTCCTCTGGCTTTTAAGTTTTATTTTGTTTATTTTCCCTTGGACAACAAAAGGAGGAAGTGAAGGTTGGGGTACTCATAAAATTTTGAAGGAATATGGAACACTAAACTATAACCACTCGGCGCAAGATATTATTTACATTGATAATATTTTCAAGGAGGTTGACACAATTAACTAGGAATTCTAGAAAAAGAAGAAAAGTTGCAATGCAACAAGTCCGTGCCATTGCATCTACACACCTGTCCTGGTGAAAAGATCTAATGCCATAGTTTGTGCATCCTCCCTCTTTCAATATTTTTTGTACGTTAGTGCATCACTTGTATTTATTATTGGCATTGAGGCAGTGTGGAAGAGTGCCATGTGCAGTCGACTAAGCACATCTCTGCAAGCGTCATGCAGTTTAGTGCAGTGTTGCGCAAGTGTTCGTCCCAGATCATAGAGTTCCGGTCATGCAATTTCGTGCGGAGTAGATCATAGAGTTTTGGTCATGCTGTTTCGTGCAAGTTTTCAAACCCATCATAGAGAGACAATGCTCGGAGGATGACAACATTGGAGTGTCCATGTAGCAAATCAAATGGTTGAAAGGCACTAGGAAATACGTTTGGCACAAAATTTTTATAATTTTCATAAGCATATCATTTCCAACGAAATAAAGCACCATACAACATAAAATATTCAGACAATAATAAAGAAAATGAAAAAAATGTTGTGATATTGCTAAGTTGATGTCATAAATAAGATATATGCATTTATCAATGAATACTGTAATGTAAAAATTCAAAGTGAAAGAAGATGCTAAGCCAAAAGAAGACATGATAGCTGAGAGTTGTTAAATATAATTTATACATGAAGACGTATATATTTATCTATTTAGAAATAATTGATCCCAAAGAAACATGTGGCTGGTAAAGGTATTAGAATATAGGAATTTTCCATTAATTAATCAAATAATTTACTTCCACTATCACGAAGAATGCATGTATTCATCTATTACAAAGAATCTTTGCAGCTATTTCTTGAAAAATATGAACCTTAATCCATACATACCTTATTTTGCAACAAGTACTTGCATCTTTATAATTCTCTTCAGATGCATCTTTTTAATTCTTCAGAATTATGTTCACATGCATCTTATTATACAGCTAGCCCTCTTTTCACTCTGTTTTCTATTATATTCAGCAACAATTATAATAGCCAAAACATGAAATATGTTTTGAAGCTTAAGCCAGAGATTAATTTACAGAAAATATTCCTGTGTGTCACATGGGAGCTTGTACTGTTAGTATTTAAATATGACTATTGTATACTCCCAAAATTTCAAACTAAAAAATTCAAATGTTCTTTCACAAAGTACAAAATTTGCAAATGAAACAAAGTTGAGCCAAAAAAGTGCATAAAAACGAACACACAAAACTGAAACCCCGTGTTACTATTTTTTTGCAAATTTTGTGTCGCACTACCAACTTTTCATGGTGTACATTATCATAAATTGAAACCTCAAGAATTGAGTGGATTATTGTAAAGGCATCTCCAACATTCTACAATTCTGGTTGGGGTTCATTGCCAAGTACAAAGTAAGCTTCTTTTAAACCATTGTAGCTTATGCGCATGCCTTTCAATTTTCGCATTGATGGAAAATTCCATGTCTATTGCGATCCTTTTTGTGCGTGTATTTTGAGATGGGCTGATGGGATTACATAAATAGAGTATATGTAGCTTGATAGGCATTGTTATTTGAACTTTTGGCCTGTTTAATCTCGAAATACAGATTAATAATGAGATCAAAATATTAATGTATTCTAGGTTTTTATAATATTATGATGATATAAAAATTAGATGGGAGAGTTCATGCTATGCATGTACTGTCTATTGGTGTCCATATCCCTGTAATTTAACTTCCAATTCATCTTCGTTGTACCATGTATGAAATTTATCATAACTATATCATGCGATTGGAAGAAACCTATAGATAATAATTATTTTGGGTGTCTATATATAAATAATTATTTGGCATATCAAATAGTTGACATAACCACCACCAATCATATACCAAACCACTTGCAAATTTTGACATTGTGTCCAACAAATTTCCTTATACCTTCAAATTCAAACCTAGTACATGTGTTACTCTGAAGATCTTGTTACAAAAACCAAGCACACAAATTAGTCCAACATACCCAAATATTCCACCATAATAAAAAATATTACCAACACATGTAGCAAGTTAAGGAGAGGTATTTTCTAATACATTATTATAAATATATGTTGCTAGAAAGATATGGTGAATTATGATACATAATACAATACAATGTCTGCTACAATGTTTTTCTATTTAGAAAAACCATAAGTTGCCATTAATAAAGCTATGAAGGTGCCACGACGATGAAAGTCAGCCTTGGGACAGGGCTAAAACACGTATCCATCAACATAGAAAGACTAGCATATAGGGTACTTCTTATAGACTTTAATAGTGGGATACATTGTATAGGCAGCGAGACATACCTCAAACCAGATCTTCTAGTACTACCAGGTCCTTCAATCAGTCATCTATCAATAGTTTAAGCTTGAGAAAACTCACATTCATTTTCTCTCATTGTTGTTATCATTCTCGTCTTTTCCATGGGTTCTACCAGCTAAAATAAGACATCTTCACCTAACTGGGATCTCTGATACTTTTCCAAATCCCAAGATTGACAGAAATAATGAGACAGTATAGTCATGTTATCAAAATCTATTCAAGAAATTATACAGTTTATATTTAAATTTGCTATAATTTTTCGCATCTAATGGAAAAGAAAAAGGTAATAGTCCCAAAACTACAATCCAAGTTCCCTATATACAGCCTTTCCTTTTGCAATACAAGAATAATCTACCTTTCTGTCTGCATTCAAGGCGGTGCTTCATAAACCTTGGTCTATGCAGAGAAGCATAACTTTAAAGAAACAAAAAAACATAAACGAAACTAATGCTAAGATGGAGTCTGTCCTCAATAATAGTAAATGTGCATCTCTCAATATGAATCAATCTATTTGTGAGCTCCCTCACTATAATCCCTCCTGCTTATCATCAAACCCCAAGATAAGTACGATACCTTTAGGTCTGGCAGAATACGAGCTGTGAATAGAACATATGACAAAGAATAGTTACGAATAGAACATGTGGAAAAGAGGTAGGACGAGTGTAAGAAATAGCTAGTAAAAATGTAAGCACAAAGCTTACAATTGTCAAGCATTGTGTAAGCTCTTCTTGAGATAGTTGGTAATTAAAGCAATGTTTTATGTGCCCTGATGTGAATGTGAGTGTTGGGATACTTTCTGAACATTGTTTGAGCGACTATAATACAACATTGCTTCAAAAATAGGCCAAATAAGGCTCTCAAAGAGTTCATTGGCTTGAACACAATTGCTTTAAAAAAACTTAGGTTAAAAGGCTTAGGAAACTGTGCAGATTAATACATTTTTCGCCGAAGCGATTTCTATAGCTCATGCTACTTGGAACGCTGGGCAGGGACTAATAAGATTTGCAAACCATTGATGGAAGATATAAAGGGATGTTGAGCTTGATATTTAATGCTTTTAAAATATATTAAGGGGATGTCTAGAGTGTTAGGACTAACTATATTTGAAAAGGAATGTTTAAAACCCATGGGATGGGAGATAGGGTAAATATTAAAGGATTACACTCGAGAGATAATTAATGGCATTTATAAGATTATAATTTTCTTGGAAGATAATGAATGGAATTTATAAGATTATAATCTAACGAGAAGAATATATATGCAATAGTCTACGCTATTCTCTTATTTATAATATAAAGAACTATATTTTGTTATGCTTCTTTTGAGATTATCATTTCTTCCATGATTTATTATTGTGCGCTATGAAAATTTTGTATTGTACTAACTCTTTATTTCTATTATTGTCATAATGGACTTGTTAACAACCTGATTTCACTCTCCCACTTCTTCACTTTTTCATGATCATCAACATCTTTACACACCACTTTTAGAAGCATTATCCCATTTCCATAATTTCTATCACTATGACCTCAACATACCTCAACATAATTATGATCAAAAGGAATACCAAATATAAATTTGATAATAAAACATCAATGCACAAGACCTTCACACTAAATCCTTCAAAAAAAATGTGAATTGTATGCCAAAATAGAATTTGGTTTCTCGTTAATTTTTTCACCTTCTAAAAAGGTGTACTGGATAAAAATGTACATCATAAATCCATTATTACTAAAAATAACGTTTGATCTAATCACTAATAACTATTACTATTCCATCTCTTCCTCTTCTTCAATGAAAGGGGATTATTCACATTGGAACGAGTTCTAATATATGTCCACATACTTTCCTATAAATAAATTCCTCAAGGCCATTAATTATATCGCTCAACACAAATAAGGCCATGTTGTTGGATTTATTCTATAACGAGAGAGATTTCATCTTTGTACTCAAAATTCTATACTACACAATATACACTTCGAAGTGGAATTCCAAAGGAGAAGCAGAACCTTCCCTTGGGATAGTTGTGGAGACCACCTCTTAATCAACTAATACTATAATTGGATGGCTAAGGACCTAATTTGGCAGGTTGGCAATGGAGAAAGAATTTCAGTTGGTATTGACCCAATTCTGGGGTTGGATGAAAACTATCAGCTACCTAAGGGAATACTTAGTTACCTGAAGGATTATGGTATGCATACACTAAATAGTCTGAGGAAAACTAGGAAAATGAATGAGGAAAATGACTTGGTTTTCTACAAAAGACATGGGGTTTGTTGGGAAAGAAGCTATGGTTTGGAATCAATACATCTACAACTTGAATGTTGTTGGTTGTAGGCTGACTAACATTAATGATTGTCTGATCTGGAATGGCAATCCAACAACTGTTATCATCACAGATAAATCTGCATACAACACCATCATCAGAAGCATGTATATATTTCCTTAGAATTGGTGGTACATAAAACTTTGGAGCTTGAAAATACCACTTAAAATAAAATTCTTCATGTGGCACGCTCTTTTAGATAGCTTGAAAACATGGAACAATCTTCTGAAGAAGGGGTGGTGCGGGCCAGTCATCTGCTTACAATGCATGAAAACGAAGAATCTACCAGTCATTTATTGGTTGAGTGCGTCTTTACCTGTAAGGTTTGGAGTGAGATCCTTTCCTATCTGCAGATTGATCAGTCGTGGCGGAGTGGAAATTTTGACATTTGTTGCGTTGAATGGCATAGAAATTGTAAAAAAAATTGTTATCTACCTGCTTTGATTGCTTGGATAATTTGGCATACCCGCAACAAGGCGGTTTTTGAAAATATATATCCAAACCAGCATCACATAGTTATTCGGATTCAAAATATGATTAAGGGCTACATCAGGGAGGATGTTTATCAAAAGAGGAAAAAAAGTACACATTCAGTTTCCGAATAAATGAAGTAGTTTTTTTTCTTCGATGGTGTAGCGAAAGATGGTGTTTGTTCCATGAGAGGTATCATCCTACTTAATGATGATCATTTATTAACTCTTAAGTTAAATTGTGGTAGAGGCACAAACATGAAAACTGAATTATTGGCGCTTTGGGTAATTTTGAAAGTAACCAACTATTTTGGTATTGTAGAACTTAAAGTCTTTGGAGATTCATGTGTTACAATCAAATGGGAAAGGGGTGAATATAAGCTGAAGGTTACATCACTTTTACACAGGTGCAACAGGATTAAGATGGAGTTACAAATGTTCAAAAAGATTACTTTTGAACATATTTATAGACAAAACAACTCATTGGTTGATTCTCTATCTAAAGAAGCAATGGAGGGAGAGGAAGGAGTAATATTTTGCGAAGAATTCTAGAAAAATCACAGATGTGATGAAGGAACTGTGAACTTCTTTGAATTTTGAGTTGGCTTTTGATTAGCCATCTTTAGAGTGTTAGAATTTTTGGATGTTGTCATATATTTCTGGAAACTTTTTATGAATGTTTAAAGGTTTATTGTGTCAATTCTTTATGACCTGGAAAGCCATATACTGTTTGATTCGATATGGAATATCAATAGATGCCTTTTTCTACTGAAAACAAATTAATACCAAGGTGTTGTAATGTAATTTTCTCTCTATTGATTAATACAAATTCATTTATTCATTATTATATATTGTATTTTTAGACATTGTTTTAAAATTATTTCTTTATATAATATGTAATATAGTAGAATTCACTTTATTTTCATGAATCATTTTGTCTATAACCGTATATATGACTCTTAAGAAACCCAACGTTTAAGAAAGTGTCTTTTAGCACATGTTGATAATCAAGAACCAACACTAGATTGAGTTTCCAGTTTAAATTTTTATATTTTATTTTATTAAAATTCTAAGAGTGTTAGTTAGAAGTATGTATCTCTTTACATTTCATACATTTTTAGCACTTTATTTACATTTCATACATTTTTAAGCTCTCAAACCCTTTCAATTTTTTGCTAATTTAATATATTTTAAAGAATGTTGATTAATGAAGGAGATCCTCTTGTTTCTAAGTATTAATAATTCATTCATTTTGCACTTTATTTGAAAATATTGTCCTAACCTTTTACTAATAGAACTTGCTAGTTGATATTTTTTTAAACTATATCTTAAATAGTATACTAGGAAAAGTATATAGTGTCTTTATTTCATTTGATTATTTAATAATGTTGATTTGATTCTTTTCCTATATTGTACTTTCTATTTCCAACAATTACTGTAGTGCCCCTACTAGGCACTAGGTCTCTATTTGTATTTTCAAGTAAATACCAAGTTTTTCCCTTCTGTTTTTTGAAGAAAATCAATCGTCTATGTATTTCTGTTATCTAATGTCTGTATGTCTGTTTTCTATAGGGTTACATGTCTATGCAAAAAAAAAACATTGAAAACAAGACTTTTCATTTTAACTCTGTTCTTCTAACAAGCATAATCTGAAAATAAAAGGAAAATACAATTTATTGAATCTAGCTGAGCAAAATACCTGGACCCGTAGATTTGCAGTAAGATCAGAAGACTTATGTGGTGGATTCTGTAAGTTACCTTAGCAACCCAAAATGATATGTCCACCCTGCCGATTAGCTATTATCGTGCTGACCCTAGGAAATCAACGGATTTCCTAGCCCCCGAGCCCACAGACTGATAATCTCGAGAGCAACCTTCCCAGTTTCTTTTCCATAGCTCCATGGTAATCATTTTCTAAGTTAACCCCCTCCTTAGACTTTATTTTGAGTTTCCCACCTTTATAGGAATCCACCTCCTTCATAAAGTATATTTTTATTAACATGTTTATTTTATCATATTTAAAAAAAAAAAAAAAAACTATGTCGAGACTTCAACGTATAGTCGAAGAGGCGAAACAAACACTTAATCTGAAAACAAGGAACCGCTAAAATGAGCATGGCAAGCTGAATGCTAAGACGCTAATTTCACTACATGATAAAATCATTAATGAAAATGACCATAGATTTCAACACGTTGATCCTAACAAACTGTTCCTTGCACATAAGTATAAATATAGGCATTTTAAGGAGCACTGCATTAGGTTTTCCTCGCAATGTAAAATGATAGGGTAGAAATGAATCCCTTTATTTTCTTATATTTCTTCTCTAAGTACTACAAAGAATGGAAATTTTTATATATCAAAGGGAAAAGTTGCGTTTTAATCTATTGATGAAATTCCTAGATTGCATTAGTTGCAATACTATGTAACCTCATCTAGTTCTACTGAATAGGCTTTTCATATTGGGCAATTAACATGTTTAATGGTTATGTGAGTGTGTAATTTGTTAGGATAACCACGTCTAAACTTTGCTTGTGTTTAATAAGAGAACTTGGTTAAGTAAACATGGAGCGGTGTTTGAGCTACTACTTCCCCACAACAAATTATACAAACATTAATACGTGTATATAGATAACTTAGTACAAGGTACAACTTAAAGTAAAAACTCGTGAACCCCTCATAATTATATTACCAATAAAATTTCCAATTAAAAATATAGATAAATGTTATATAGATTAGTGAAAAATAAATTACATATTATTTAGATAAGATGATGGATGGAAATAAATTTTTTGGATATAAGGATAGGTATCCCTTTTGAATCACATTATGGAAAACACCATGTACTTAAACCAGGAGCTTGCATATAAAGCTTACTAAAAAGACTATTTTATTAAGGAAGAACATGGCTTTAGACTAATTAAGTTAAATATTGGTGTAATGGTGCGAAAGGTTTTTGAGAAAATTTCGGATTAATCATACCTAATATAGTCATAATCTCGAGTAATAATAAAAGAGTCATAAGAATCTCAACAGAGTCCTCAACTTAACTCAATTAAAATGGTTGTTATGAAGTTCGAATATGATTGAATATATTACGCAATGATGTTTCTGTTCAACTTGTAGGATTGACTAAGGCCTTTACAAAGTACATAAAGGTTGCGTGTGAGGGTAGGAAGAGTGGTGATGTACAATTACAATGGAATACTAGGATAAATACTAGTAATTACCTTTGCGATGGTAAGGGTGGGAGCAAAACTAGCTATGACATTCTTAAGGAATTGAAGAAGTAATGGTTCCCGACAAATTATATTGGTTTGAAAATGAGAATAATAAATAAGTACGATAACAATTGTATTTTGATAAGAAATAGCCATGAAAAGCTTTTAAACAATAATAGTTCTCCTAATTCAATGATGCTACGATCCTCTTGTTGTTATTTATCACCGATAAGTGAAATGGCAAGGTGATATACCTTAAGAATTGTAAGGAATGAAGAAGTGTTCTAGTTCTATTAATTAAAAATGATAGTGGAGTCCACTTTTGTTTAATAATGTGTTGAATTGTTGAATAAATATACATTTGTGTTCAAATATTAAGGGATGATGGTTACCACTATCAATGACTAGGATAATTGTGTTGCTTCCCATTATGTACAAGATCTACAAGTTATACATTTATTTATAAGGGGAGGATCCTCGATAGAAACAAGAGATGTATTAACCAAATCTAATAAGGTAGTAAATGGAGTAAGGACATGGTAGGAAGCTAATGAAGGGGGAGATAATTGAAATTCAATAACACTTGACCAATATTCTAACAACCGTTATAAATCAAGTACTTGGAATTGGTAATAAAACTATGTTTTAGGGGAAATAGTGCATTTCCAATTATGAGAAATGATGAAATTAATTATTGATGAGAGTGGGTATCTTTACAAAACTGGCAAGAAGGGAGTAATATTATATGTGTATCTCATGTCTAGCGATAATGTGTAGTTATCTAGGCATGTGTGAATGGATTCCCCTATTGGAAAAATTTAATTAGTATTAAGATATGGGAGATATCTATGTATTAAAATCAACATCGTAAATTTTCTATGTGTAAAGTGCAATTAATCATGTTTCTATATAGTAAGTGGAAAGAGATTGAAGGAACTAGGTGTGTGCGAGAAAAGAATAGGGGTTATATGCTGCTAATCTTGCTTAGGTCAAATTGTCATGATGGAGGGGGATATTATTGAGAAACAATTTGGATTTAATAATTACAAAATGAACAAGCAGTAACATATAAAAGTAGGTGAATTGTTGAGGGACTAGTGAAGTTACCGTGAATGAATGTGCGCCGAACCCTCAACCAGATTAAGTGAACTAGTAATATAAGTAAATGAGGTAATGATGGAGGCAAAATAGGAACTGATGTGCACCTCAATGAATAAAGTTACATTTTTTTAAAACCCCTAACAGATACTATTAGTGAACTTAAGCATCTTGGTAAGATATAGTTACTAAGAACATTCTGATAAATGACACTTCCCCTAATTTATATTGTTACAATACTCATGGTTATCAAGGATGCAGACTGCATACTAACACTAAGGTAATACGAATGTTTGACCTTAGGATGAAATAACAGGGATCTTCATCTCCTAGGAGAGGTATGCAAATCTTAAAGATCCTTGTAGTCGCTTGTTGAATAATTAAAGATTATGAACTCTCAGCTCTCCATTTTTTTTTCTAAAAAAAAAAAAAACCGTTGATTATTTCATGCTAAGTTGGATTAATATAAGCTTTTGTGATGAGTAAACCTCTCTGGATGTTATAACTTGAAGGATGTTACTAAATGGTGAAAGTAGGATACTAAGGTGGATAGCACTTGATTATAACCTTAGGGATTCTAGAGATTCAATAGAAAGCTTAATCTAAATGTTTCTTTAATTATTAGAATACACATCAGGGGATAAAAGAAGCAAAGCCATAGTATAATACCGACATATCTGGTCAAGTCAAAGCTAAGTAGGACAAGTATGGCCAGCACCTACTACTTGTGAAAACAAAGAGGTTAGGCATCAAGAATTTCCCTGCATTATTATGACCATAACTTCGGGACGAAGTTTCCTGAAGGGTGGGTGTATGTAACGCCCCATATTTTGACTAGGCATGTTTATGAGTTAGACACCTTTCACTTTATGGCTTGTTATCTGTTTGACTCAGCTAGACAGCGTGAACTATATTTTCGGCATGATAGACATGATGATATGTTGCTACTATGTTAATGATGTTACTATATTCATGCAGTTATTAAAGTTATGATTATCATGAGGTTCTTTTATTTCATAATGACAGTGTATGTTTGATAATCGTCCTGGAGGAAATGTGATATTTATGATGTGGTAATTATGCTGTGATCAATTTGATGGTTTTATGTGATGAAATAAATGATGCTGACAATATGGATCAGACAATGATAGAATGGGAAATATATGTTTTAGCATTTTCATTGATGAAATGTGAAATATATGGTGTTGTACGTGGATGCCATCCTATGATGAGATTGATAGAACTATTATATTCCATGCATACATGTGATGTGATAAAATTGTGACGTGAAATAAAATGATGTTGATGATATGGATCAATTGGTGATCGAATGGAAATGCTTGTTATAAATGTGTATTCTGCGGAATACTAACCTACAGGACACGAGGGCTATGGGATAGCCGGACACTTGATCTGATATATGGATAAGAGCTTATCCATGCAAGGAACCTTAGCAACCAAAACTGATGATACGATGACATGGACCAATAATCTCGATAGCAGTAGAGTATGATTTGATAAGGGCGTAGGCCCAGTATGTTGAGAGGGATGGATGTGTTTCCCACCCTATGTTCCTATGATACCCGAGGTCGTGGGAGGGCCGTGCTGAGACACGCTCCCCATGTAGTTGTGATGACGATGGTCGGATGCCTGGTAGGGGAGGATAGGTCCGTTGTTCAGCCGATGCTATCGCTCTCAAGTTCTATGTGGTCAGGTCGATGAGTCTGACATCCACTTTTGTACTAGCAGAGGAGGGATAGGGAGGATGTGGCAGTAGGTTAGGATGGGAGGATATGATAGTACTGTTGAGGGTTGGGTATTCCTTGACCTGGAGTTAGTGGTAGTAGGTAGCTTTCCTTATACCTGATTGATTGAACAAATGTAATCATAAGAGTAATGAAATGAAAGTCTTAAAGGTTAACTGATAACCGATGATGTTTTAGTAATATTATGATGAATGTATACTTGTTCAGTTTGCATAAAGTATTATTAGTGTTAATTAGCTGTTATGCATAGGATATATATATGACATATGTTTATAGTACATGTCTGTCTTGTGCATACGCTGGCCACGCATGCACATTATGCACATGCGCAATAATATTGGTTTACAACCTACTTATCAAGATTTAACAATGTTATAAGTTATCATAGATAACTCAATTAAGTATTTACTGAATGACTTAATTAGTAAAAGATTGTCAAGTTCTAATGTGTAAAAGAAGTTAATTAGTCTTTGTGTGTGAGCATGGTAATGAACGATTAAAATAAGTGTCATTAATTGCAAATATCCTCAAGTGAATGTGTCTCCAGTATGAAGTATGAAAGTTAAACACTAATACTGGAAGAGTGTACTCTATCATTGTTGATTATGATTAATTAAACCATTAAGTGTATTTCCTTATTTATACCCAGAAGTACTATGTTGACACTTATCAAATTAACAAATAAATATTTTAATTATTATTTGCAATTAATTTAATCACTATTATTATTAATCATTATTGTTATTAATATTATTATTAAATTAATAATAATAGTGATAATAATCCTTTTTATAAAGCATAGTGGATTGAATAATAATAAATTTATTAAATAGATTATTCATTTAATTAATTAATGGAATCATTCCAAGTAAATTAAAAGGATTGTTTAAATAAATTATTGAATAATTCCACTACCCGAGAGAAATTTGGGTGATTTAAAATATATATAATCCACCTTTATGCCTTAAAAAGGTTGTTGCATTAATGATTTGTACTTCCTAAAACGGTGACAGCTAGGGCGGTGGAGTGATAAAGAAGCTATGGAATTATGGAGGAAAGGATTTCTATAAAGAGGAGTTTTACAAAGTAGTAAGGGGGTGGTTTTTGGGAGGAGAGGAACACTTAGTATTTTGAGAAAAGGAGGAATGCCGAGGAGGGGGTTAACTCGATGCCAAAGAGGGGGTTAACTCGAAGCTTTGATGAGGTGGGAAACTCAAAAGAAAGTCTGAGGAGGGGGTTAACTCAGCAAATGATTACCATGGAGCTATGGAAAAGAAACTGGGAAGGTTGCTCTCGAGATTATCGGTCTATGGGATCGGGGGCTAGGAAATCCGTTGATTCCCTAGGGTCAGCACGATAATAGCTGATCGGCAGGGTGGACACATCATTTTCGGTTGCTAAGGTAACTTACAGAATCCACCATGTAAGTCTTCTGATCTTACTGCAAATCTACGGGTCCAGGTATTTCACTCAGCTAGCTTTAATAAATTGTATTTTCCTTTTATTTTCAGATTATGCTTGTTAGAAGAACATAGTTAAAATGAAAAGTCTTGTTGTCAATGTTTATTTTTTTGCAGAGACATGTAACCCTATAGAAAACTGACATACAGACATTAGATAACAGAAATACATAGACGATTTATTTTCTTCAGAAAACAGAAGGGAAAAACTTGGTATTTACTTGAAAATACAAATAGAGACCCAGTGCCTAGTAGGGGTACTACAATTACTTCTTGCAATCTGTTTATGGCATGCAACACCAATGCACACTTATTACACATTAACAATAAAAAAAATCGTTCATACAATGAAGATTAGCATTCAAATCAATAATTAAATAACCAATTAAAATCTTCACTTTATGAATCAAAATATTATTTTAGTTAGCTTAGAATTTTGGGGATAGGCATCTAAAAAACTCACCACAATCTTTCACATCTAAAACACAACTCTTGACTTTTATGGAACTTTCAAATCCCTTTTTATAGCTAGTCAACTCAAATTGTTTCCGGTTTCATTTATTATAATTATCCCATTCAAACTTTCACTCAATTCATTTTTGGCTTGACATCCCATTAAGTTGAGTGGTTTGTAGGCCCTTGTCTACCTCTTTGTTTTTTCCCAGCCACTTCACTCAATTCATTTTTGGCTTGACATCCCATTAAGTTGAGTGGTTTGTAGGCCCTTGTCTACCTCTTTGCTTTTTCCCAGCCACTTGCCCTTTCTATAGCACTTGTTTAGAAACATTTCAGAGATTAATTTATTTATTTTCACATCCCTTTTTAGGATGCTTTCTTTTAATATTATTTACACATTTTTCTTTTATAGGGTGTCTATTTTTACATTAGTTCTTTACTTGATTGAATTACCTTTTCCACCCAATTTGAACTTGATTTTAGTTAAATATATCATATCTAAGCTATCCTACCTTAGATAAATATTGTTTTAGATACAAACTACATAACACACAATCAATATTATTCCTACAATGCTTCTTAGACATTCTCGATGACTTCAAGGTTCACTTGCCACTCTTGGGATTTCTCGTCATGCTATAAGTCCTCCTCAATGTGTGAGATTCAAATGACATAAAAATCCCTTGCCACTTAGTTCTCCCTCGAGATAATAGGATTCAATATCTCCCAATCAAATTTCATCTTTATCACCCTAATAACCAAGATAACTTGGTCAAGTGGCCAATATGTCTCAAGCTAACTAAAATAATCCTCCCAATCAAAACATTGATCCCAACACCAATGTGAATATGAATGCAAGTATTAACGTCAATGCACCTTGTAGCCAAGTCTTCCATTTTTAGTTAGCCTAAATCCCCCTTATTTGATTGGAATAACCAATGACCTAACTTGACATGATGCTACTTGGCCTCCCATACCCACAAAACTACCTTGTAACATGCCAAAGCTCATAGGAAATGATTGATAAGGTCCATCCAACCACATTATGTATTTCCATATCTATCTCTCCTTGAATAGAATTTTATATGATTCCATTTTATTATAGTTATTTCAATGCACCCTCACAGGGTTCAAAACAAACTAGTATATAGAAAAACCCTTTGCAATGCTCCCAATATTTGTGTCATTGAAATATTCTTTTATTACGTTCTTCTAGTAGCCTATATGAAATGATGGAGTCCAAATTGTTCTGTCATGGAGTCAAAACATTATTACCCACATCACTGACCATATCCATGAGTGGTTTAAAAGAGGAATCATAATTACAATTAGGATTCATGATTGTCTCTTTCTAGATTGGTTTGTGAGATCCACCCTTCCCATAATAGAAATATGTTTCTTCTAAATTACCAAAAACTAAAGAGGAATCCATCATAAAGGATCAACAGCTTGACTTGATTTATGATTAGTCATATTATTTTTACTTCATTATCCTGGATACCTCATCAAGTGACATATCACATAGAAATAAAGCAAGGAATCCCAATCTATGGATGGAATGGTTGGTTACTTTGTGTCTACCTATCATCAATACAAAAACAATCCGCACCCTAGTGGTACTAATATGTATGCGAATAACTATGGAAGAAATCACCCTAATCAAGGGCTACCATATATACCCTACTCTCCTAATTTGTGAATTCTCATATCTTTACATGCACAAAAAAGTACCTCTTACTTAGTTCCACTTTAGTCATCTCATTTTCATGCCCCCTCCTGTAGTAGCACCATTTCAACCAATTATTCCACAATACATGTGACTCCTCTATCCCATAACCTATATTATCTACTTCTTGTCTCTCCACTATACCCTCCAGCACAACAGACCTCTATGATCCAACCCTAACTTTCCTCTTTTATTCAAGTGCAAGTTATTTCTCACTAAAATGTCCCCAATAATGAACAGGCACTCAATAATCAAATCATGCATCCAAATAATTAAAAAAAAGGAATAAGGGGAAGAACAAAGGGAATAACCAAAAAACAATGGCTGAGAACATCCAACCTAATCCCCCTACTAATAATGGAGGTGATCCAAGACCCATAAGGAGTTTAATAATGCTCAATTAATAACTAATCATTCATGTTCATTTAGAAAAGTTTATGGGAATTACACACAACATTTCCCACACCTTACTCAAGCGCATTAGTTGTTAGATACAGATAATAAGTGTGAGTTTTCCAACACCACTTAAGGTCAACCTAGTACACATCCAAAAACTCCTCCAACTACCCAATCTATGGTGTTACAAAACCCATTTCCCCCAAAAGGATTAGTATCAAGTTATTCGATTGTATATCATCCAAATAAACCATCTATGTCAACCATTCCTAGTGACACTTCTTTCCAAAGTTTTTTTCATTACATCCATTGATGTCAAACTTGAAATCCATCATCATCAATACGATATGATATTGAAACCTATAATTATATATAGGGAAAAAGCTCTAACTCTAAAACAAGTACCATTACATATCCCATGCCCAATAATGAGCCTACCTCGAAGGTAGACAAAATGCCTTACATTCCATGTCATACAACCCAAATTCTAGAATTACTCACAACTATAGTGTTGTGGATAAATTGGTGGAATCACTTGCATCCATGTCTACTTTATAAGTTCTACAGAATTATCCTCTACAATGCAAATCATTTCCTTCTTTGGTTTCATTTCATGTTTATGTCACACACACACAAACACACACATTCACCAATGCATCATTGATGAAGGGGCCTCCAAATGTGCTATGTATACACAAATATGGAAAAAAATTGAGGTGTTTGAGTTAACTCTATGACTTATGAATTTATGTGCATACAATGTCCATCCTTCATAGAAATAAGGATTTTTCGAAAAATTTCCCATCGAACTCACAAGAAAAACTATCTTGGTTGATATTGAAGTTGTAGATGCTTAATTAGGCTACAACATCCTACTTTCCCATAGTTATATGTATTATATAATAGTTGTAGCCTCCACCATTTTTTTGTCTCATCAAGTTCCCACATTATGTTAACATTATCAAAATGTATCAACATACATACCATCATACAAATTATGCCATTATATTTGATAATGTTTTTCCCACTATTGAAGAAAGCCTTGCAATGCCCTTCTTCACTGAAGTTGGCCCTTGGATGTTCTAAAACCCCTCATTGCTTGATAACTTTTCTAGTCCACCTCTTCTCATCCCTAGATAGGGAACATATCAAATTTGTACTATCACATCTAAAAATCATATCTCATAATTGAAGAGTGAACCCAACACTACAATGGTAGGACATGCATGGGTGGGATCCCCTATTCATTGAATTCCTTTCCTCCCCGCCCATTAGGAATTATAGGAAAACCTATTATTTCATGCTTCAACCTTCTAGGTCTATGTTTAAGGCCATAGATGTGGTACATCACACCAACAAACTTACCTCCTACCCTTCAAGTGGTATTAACACTCATCCAACCTGTTTTTGCTTCTATTGTCCCACCTCTTCTAGTTAACTACGAATCTATCTGTTCTACACAGCTACTGAGACTATGAAGAAGGCTCAAGGAAAGTGTAGGAAAACTAGGGATGTTCTTTAAAGATATTTAAACATCACCATTACAACAACCAAATGGAAGAATGCTCAAATTCCTTCTTCCATTTGGAATATCCTTGGTCATGCCACCAATTCATGTCTATAACTTCCTTTGTTCTCTAGTTAGTAGAGTAGTGATTTAGCCATTAATGTAGTCTGAATCACTGTCCCTAATTCTACTAAATAGCATACTAAAGCATTGTGTTCTAACCATTCTTGTGCATTATGTGGAATATATGGACACTATTCACATCAATTCTTAAAACTCCATTCATTCTATGCTACCTTAGAATAAATCCACCCGCGATCCTTATAATCACAAGTCATGGTGATTGAATAGGTACGCTCCCTTGAACATTAAAGTGAATTACTTGTGCTTGTCTACCAGGTATTTCTATCTGTATATTCCATAGCAATGATGAAATTAAAAATCTCTAACCAATCCTTAGTACCCATGGGATGGCATGCACCATCATGTGTACTCTATCCCTTCGGATGTAATCACATCTATAGAGTCTATGTAGAAATTCTCAATATAATGAAAATATTTTACACCCCTAGCACATGTTTATTGGTTTAGAACTAATATTGCCACGCTGGACAACTTTAAAGAGGGAAATATGGTCAATATATTTACCATAATTCAAGTGGGAATTTTAGTTAAGCATGATGGATTTCCTACACTTTTTAAGAGGTTCAACTTATCAATCTCAGTTTGAAGACTTTCATGATGCCTTTTCGTTGTCTTATTCCTAAATGAAAATACTTGACCCAACCATTATTGAGCATTACATTGACACATGGTCTAATATAGATCATGTGTCTAAACAACAAAGTCCTATTCACCCTTCCAAATATTCAATGATCAAAGATGATACGAATAAAATTTGGAATGTGGGATTCTTGTATTTGATTGTATATACAACATGTGTATCAATCTCCTATCAACTAAAACCAAGTCACCAATTGAGTCTTTACTAATTTCAAATTCCTCCATAAAGATTTCCCAAAGGAAAATACCCAACCCCCTTTATAAACCATATTATCAAGCCTTTTGTGGGATGTGAATTCATCTCCTTCTGGGATGATGTCTTGATTTATGATTTTAAATACAAATCTATACTTAGGACCAATGTAAGACTACCCTTACCTCACCTTGGGAAACTCTTTCCTGTTGCATCATGCCTTATGAACTGAAAAACGTTGGGTCCACTTTACTGCAAACAATGTCATATTTATTCCATAACATGATTGATATTATAATTTCATATTTGGATGATCTCATCGCTCATTCAAAGAAATAGTCACAACCCTTGGAGCACCTTCATAAAGTGTTTCTTCGATGTCATTGATATAAAATTTGCTTGACCCAATTAAGGTCATGTTATTTGTCCACTTTTTTACCATCTGAGCCTCTGAAACCAACAAAAGGACACCAAAAGACCTGAGTACACCCCTTTTTCCATTAAAAAAGATTATTTTTCCTAAAAAAGGATAAAAAACCCTCAAAAAGGGTCCAAATTCCCAAAAATATTAAAAAGGGAATTAAAATATTAATTTTATTCAAAACAGGAAAAAGGAGGGAAAAGTACCTAAACCATGTTGGTCAATACCATTTGGTTTCCACAAAACCACAAATGGTATTCTCCACCACCAAAACCTATAAAAAGGTGGTAGGGGCTCTTCATTTCACATCCATCCATTATCTCATCCTCATGCTGCCGAAATCTTCCTTGGGCATTTTGGCCATTGTAAGCAACCTTGGAGAAGGAGACCGCTTGGAGCTTGGAGCTACTCATCTTGGGAGTTGCTCAACATCAAACTTCACCATTGAAGGTATTATCGCAAGCACTTGCTTGCCCCCCATTTTTCAATACAAATTCATTCTTTAATATTTTCTTGTTCTTGTTTTTTAAATGTTTACATTATTTGCTTATATTCTTGCATAGATCCATGATTAGTTTTGTTTAGATTAGTTTCTTGTTTATTTCTATTTGAAACTGGTGCTACTAGTTAGCAGGTGCCCATAGCACTAAGCCTGGTTGCAAAACCGGGCCAACAGTTTTTGGCGACTCCGCTGGGTTTTGAACAATAGATCTCTAGTTTTGCTTTTAATCTTAGTTTTTTATTAATTTTTAACCTTTAGATCCATAGATCTGCCATCTTAGACAACAGATCCATTGCTGCTCTAAGTTTTGGCCTCATCTATTGCCATTAACAGCCCAGAATTCTAAATTTTTGGGTTCATTTTTCGGCTTCCGTGCACGGCTTTCGCCTCGCGGTTTTTAGCCTGACAGTCGCGCGGTCCATCGCAGCTTTTGGCCTTTTTTCCGCGCTGTTCACCGCAGCTTTGCGGCCGGTTTCCGCGCTGCACATCGCGGCATCGCGGTCATTTACCGCGCTGCACATCGCGACTGCGTGCCCCTTTTCTGCGCGGTTCACCACGACTTCGCGGCCTATTTGCGCGCTGCACACCGCGGATTCGCGGACATTTTCCGCGTGGTCCATCGCGACTGTGCGACCGAAACCCGCGCGTTCCATCGCGGCTTTTCTGTCAAAACCCGCGCTGCTGAATTTTTCATTCGGCCATTTTGTTTTTAAAAATTAATTTTTACTATACTTTTTGCCCATATAGCACATTTTTACAGTATTAAATTCTGCATATTTTACAACCTTGAAAAAATTTTACTATTTAAAATGCATATCTAGAAGTCTTTTTTAAAGTTTTCAAGAAAGTGAAAGAATGACTTATTTTGCATTTTTATCTAGATTAAAATTTTTCCTGTTTACTTCTTTAAAATCTTGCCCTTAGCAATTTCCTTCAAAGAAGAAATCCAGTTATTTCTTTCAAAGAAGTCTATTATTTGCTTTCATAATTCAAAAGATCCTTTGTTTTTTGAGTTGATATTTGCAAAGCATTTAATTTCCATTTATTCAAAAAAGTTATAAATATTTGCTTTTTTATTTTTCAAAAGCTCCTTTGTTTTTTGAAAATTTCCTGTAAAGCATTTTACCTTTTTCAAGTTCAGTTTACAATACCTCACGTGCACTCACTCGATCACTTAATTGAACTGAGCCTTAAAACTTACCATAATTGCAACACACTTTTTAACCCCACTTGGGGAACACTAAAAGAACTTTGTAGCTAGGTAGTATTGAGGGGATAGGTGTTCCAATAACACCCCTCAGTTATTACATCTGAGACATAGAAGTTGTCCAATTAGGGAGCTAAAATCTCTTAGTATTTGTTGGCGCGGTCACAACCGGTTTGTGGGAAGGCCTCTCCCCTATGAGGGTTGAAGTCGCGAGGATGGTTCCAGAAGCCTGAGTGGAATACCGAAATCCATTCAGTAACCGAAGGGCTACCATTCGTAGTTCTCGGGATATCCCTGTATTGGGATATTGCGATCAAAGGACCAAACGACAGATTTACCTTTTCTTGACGCGTCATGAATGGAGTATCCTAGTAGCCTTTCTTTAGGATTGATTACCTGGTGTCCCTCCCGGTAGGGGGATATCTAGCCGTTGTCTCAACACTCATATTGTCTGACTTGGATTTCATCACCTTGCAGAGGATATCATTTGTTTGCGTCACAATTCTTTTAGTTAGGTGTTTGCATGATTCAACCCACCTTTGGTCTAGTTACACCTATTTTTTCTAGAAGCCATTTGCATGTTGGTACTCTGACCATTTGTTGCATTCCTCCACTTATTGTAGCACATCTACTAGAATAAGTGCCTTTTTTGAGGTCGATTTTTTGGCCTAAGAGCCTTCTTTTTTCACTCCCCTTCTTGCACCCTTGGTTGCATTAGGGTTTTGAGTTTCTATATATATATCACCACCTGATACTTAAAAGATTTTTTACACAAAAACTTAATTCTCACCATTGAGAATTTTAGATGCTCTCATCGTCTACAGGGAGAACTCCCAGAGTTTAGCCTACTTGGCTCTCCACGTCACCGACGCAGAGCCTTATCCCTTGATTCGACACATCATCGGTCAACCAGACGGTCATCCGATTCTGACACGCCTCACTTCACATTTGATTCTGAGGCAGAATCCGAAAACTACGTTGTATTACCACCAACCACCATTATGGCTGGAACACCATTTGATCCACTGTTTACCAGCACCATAGGTGAGACATCCACAGACCCTTCTGCGGCGGCGCCATCCATGGCAACGACCACCCCCCTGGGTATGCCTAACATGGGCAACACTCCACATTTAGGAATGCCCAACACAGGGCCACCTCCTGTTATAGGAATTCCCAACACAGGGCCACCACCTGTTATGGGTATGCCCAACATAGGGGTCACACCCCCTCTGGTTTCCGCAAAACCTATCCCAGGAATCCCTACTGCTATTCCTAACCCAAGTGTAACCCATGTTGCACTTGGAGGCGCTGGCCCATACCAGGATACACCTATTGGAGGGCACATACCCTCCATACCTAGCATACCTTTAGGCGTTACTGGAGCCCTACATCATACCACAATGACTAGGCATGTCCCAGTTCTAGTCACTACATCTGCTAGCTTACCGTACATGGCAAGTCTGAAACTGCCAGGCTTAGCTAGGCTCACCAATGACCCCATCAGACACGATCCTGCGTGGCCTCACATGCCCACTAAACTCCCCTCTGACATCCCTAAGTTTGAGGGCAAGGCAGGTGAGGACCCCCAGAACCATATTATGTCCTTCCATTTATGGTGCTCCTCCAACTCCATAGTGGACGACTCTATCTGCCTCAGCTTTTACAGCGTACCTTCACTGGCTCTGCAGCTAAGTGGTATATCGAGCAGCCTCATGGGATGCATGCCAGCTTTACCTCCCTTGCCTCGACTTTCCTGCAATTCTTCCAGTTACCTGTCCGCTATGATGTGGGAGTCGAGATCCTACTGTCTTGCAGACAAACCTCGGCCACCCACATCACTGACCACATTCATGAGTGGCGTCGACGCCGAAGCCTCTGCAAAAATTAAGTTAGATGATCGTATCTTCTTAGATTGGTTTCTAAAATCCCTCCTCCCTCTTATTGCGAAGGATGTGGCATCTGAGAGATCCCAGTCTGAAGAAGAGGCCATCCTCAAAGCCAAATAGTTTGATCTCATTTACGCCCAGTCGGGTTATCTATACACAATCATACTTGACGCCCCACGAGGTGACTCTTCACGCAATGACGTGCCGAGGGTATCTCATGCCGCCGATGGCATTATTGGCCAAATCACACCCCAACCTAAATATTTCAGCATGGTGAGTACCATGCCTGCCCCAGACCTTTCTAGGGTTACATCCAGTTCTGGAGCGACAACTTCTTACGCTCCAACAAACCAGACACATCACATTCATGGACCCTCTTGTCCACAACATTGCTATGGACAAGCGCCGTTAGCATATCTACCTCCTACATACTATAACCAACCTGCTACACAGAACCCCATTCAACTCTCGCCACAACCGTTGCAGTACCCACAGCAAGCTGCACCAGCTAATCCAGCACATCTAATAGCTCAGGGGTACCAACAACCCCAACAGGTAGCTGGACCACCTCCAGCTCCACCAACATATTATCCACCGCAACCTGCTCCTGCACCTACGACTCCCCAAAATCCCCCCAATGCTCAAGGGCATGTGTACGCACAATAACATCAGCCCCAATACCAAAATAACCAACGCAACCAGGGTGGGCAACCAAACCACAGAAGAGGACGTAACCGTGGAAACAACCAAAACCATAACCAAGCTCCACAACCTACCCATCCTCCGCAAAACAATAACGCGGTGCATGCTCATCAGAATCTTGATCGGCCACCTAAGCAAGCCAAAAATGCTAATTTATGAACAAACCATCCTTGTTCCATTTGTGGGGTCTATGGCCACTATACCCACGCTTTCCCACATCTGGAGCGAGCTCGACAACTATGGACAGATGATGCCCATCGTTAAGGGCAGGCGGCTCCTCAGCCACCACCCAACCCTCCACCACCTCAACAACAACCGTTGGTGCTACAAAACCCTTTTCCAACACAAGGAGTGGTGAACACTCAGCCGTTAGCTCCCCCACAGGGCAACATGCCACCACAGATCACTTACACCACCCCTGATCAACCAATGTTCGATTCAGGCACCCACCACTTATTGATGATGTCCACTGCCAACGTCAACATCCAAACCCGTCGGAACCAGTATGGCCCTACCTCCGAAGCCCCCCCCGCCGATAAGGATACTAACGCTCATCCCACTGATCAGACGTTACGGATACCACCGCTTCCACTCGATGGCGCATCTAAAGCACCTCGTTTCCCACTCCGCCGTATCAACAACAACCCCAATGCACGGGCTGCATCAAATTACAACATCATCGATGATTTAGCTCAGTCCCCCGCAGCCATGTCTGCGTTAGAAGTCTTAAAAAACTATCCTACGGAGCGCAAGACTTTGCTTTCTGCCATTGGGGCGATCGACCCAAATGATTTGAAATTGATGACCTATGATTTGGACCAATCCGAACCACGTCTGCCTTCCACCATAGCAGTCCAAGTTTCTGTTTCTATTCAGAATCTTGTCATCCATCGATGTATCATCGACGAGGGCGCCTCCACATGCGTCATGTCCACATTCGTTTGGCAGAAGTTGGGATCCCCTAGTCTCCAGTAATCCACCACTGCATTGCGGGCCTACGACAGCCGGTCAGCTCAACCTCAAGGTCTACTACCTAAGGTCCCCGTCCAATTAGGTGGGAAAACTGTGCTCATTGACATAGAGGTCATTAATGCCCAGCTCGATTATAACCTTTTACTTGGCCGCAGTTACATGTACGCCATGAAAGCGGTCGCCTCATCCGTTTTTCGCACCATGATGTTCCCCCACGAGGGACGCATGGTCAAAATTGACCAGCTTACCTACTATGATCCCAATGCCCCTGCAGCACCCGAAAATGTTCTTCCCATGATTGAACAACCCGCTTCTAGTGAAACTAACTCCTTTGTTTCTTCTGTGGGACCAGGACTTTACTCAAATACACCAATGACCTCTACATTCCAGGCCATTCCACCACCATCACCGGAGACCCACATCGCAAACCTCTGTACCCTTTCACAGAATACACAAACACCTGGTAGTCAACCACCATTGGTCCCTAGTCACATCGGTGTTACACCCATCCACACCATCCCCTTTCTATTTCCTCCTTCGGGTGTAGTAAGTGCCCCGGTTATGGCTACCCTTAGTCTACCCGGGTTAACATTGGGATTGTCCGTGTGGTATATTTCACCTCCCATTCCACCATCGACACCAAATGTCATCCTCCAACCGGTACAACCTATTGTTACCACTACTCAACCTCCTCCTGGTGTCACACTCCCTTCCTCGTCGACGAAACCATCGCCTGGTCTCAGGATCCCTTCGTCGTCAACGAATCCTCCTCCTCTTGTCAAGCCTACAGGGGGCAGAGGTCCCCAACCATACACTGCTATACCACCCCCTAAGGCAGTCAAACCCCCACCGGTGTTTCGAGCTCCTCCTAAATGCCCTTTGTGCGATGAGATAGGCCATCCAACTCATCAATGCTCACAGCTACCAGCACTCCAAGAACATATGAATATGTTGGACGATGATACCGGCATCCCAGTCGTTAGACTTGAGCCACCTCCTCAGCCTCGTGACAGATCACTGCGCACCAACTATCCTTGTGCCATATGCAGTGTTTACGGCCACTACTCTCACCATTGTCCCGATCTCCCTGACTATAGAACAGCATTGTATGAGTTAAACAACGTCGATTTAGAGATATCTCCTCCCCTCATCGAAGAGATCTACCCCCCGCCATCATCCTCGTCGGAAGAAGTCAATACAATATATATGATTTCAACAACTTTCAAACCATAACCCCTTGATTTATGGTCTTACTACTTCAATACTGATGATCAAATTTTGGAGACACTCACTGCACCCGACTACCCTTGGGATGATATGCATCATCGCTCATATTTCCTCCCGGAAACATCTACAACATCCAACCAGCTATCGGTCGAATCCAAAGATTTCATACCCACTAAGGTCGATTGGTTAAAGGACCCTATCCCAGCACCGGATGCCTTTGAAGAAGGGAACATGTCTAACATTTCCCCCACTATACGGATAGATATTTCCACAACACTTGGGAAACCTGAGCTCATCTCGCTGGGTGCATCTTGCACTCAAGCAGAAACTCAGGCGTACAAAAAGCTCTTTCAAGAGTTCCGTGATGTCTTTGCCTGGTCCTATACCGAGATGCCTGGTCTCGACCCCGCCATCATATAACACCACATTGATACATGGCCTGAGGTACCCCGTGTTCGCCAGAAACAACGACCCATTCATCCTTCCAAACTCCCCGCTGCCAAAGCTGAGGTCGAGAAACTTCGCAAAGCTGGATTCATTTATCCTATTCCGTACACCACCTGGGTGTCGAACCCCGTTCCCGTCAATAAAAAGCAAGGCACCCTTAGAGTATGCATTGATTTCCGTGACTTAAACCACGCTTGTCCAAAAGACAATTTCCCCACGCCATTCATTGACCAACTCATTGATGAGTGTGCCGGCCATGAGGTCCTATCTTTCATGGACGGGTTTTCCGGATACAACCAGATTCACATCCGTAAGGAGGATCAGTACAAGACTGCCTTCACCACCCCATGGGGCACCTTTGCCTACCGCGTCATGCCATTTGGCCTTAAAAATGATGGTGCCACTTTCCAGCGGGCCATGACCTATTGCTTTCACGACTTGGTCCATATCCTGCGAGTCTACCTTGATGACCTCACAGCTCGTTCCCGAAAACGATCAGACCACCTTAACGACCTCTAGTAAGTTTTCCTGCGTTGTCGCAAATATAAAATCCGCTTGAACCCACACAAGTGTGTCTTTTGTGTCCCGGCAGGCCGGTTGTTGGGTTTCATTGTTTCCCAAGACGGAATCACTTTCGATCCCCTTAAAGTCAAAGCCATCTTAGAACTTCCGCCTCCTCGCACGCTTCGGCAGCTCCAAAGTCTACAAGGGCGGTCCAATTTCCTCAGGCGCTTCGTTCCTGATTATGCCACCAAAGTCCACGGGTTCTTACGCTTACTTTATACTCACATACCCTTTGTTTGGGATGAGCAAGCAGACACGGCATTCAAATCCCTCAAGAAAGCTCTCACACAAGCCCCCTTGATATCCCCACCGGATTTCTCTCAAGACTTCACCCTTTATGTCTCGGCATCTGAATATGCTGTGTCCAGAGTTTTGGTCCAAGAAGATGCCTCCCACCAAGAGCATGTGATTTATTACGTTAGCCAGACCTTGTCTGGACCACCTCTGCGTTACCCATACGAGGAAAGATTAGCCCTAGCTGTAGTCTTTTCCGTACAAAAATTGCGACACTACATTCTACTCAGTCATACCACGGTCATGGCCGACTCCAACCCTATGGTCTATCTCCTAACCCGACGACTCCTACAAGGTCGTGTTGCTAAATGGGTCATTATCCTCTAGGAATATGACCTCACTTTCAGAACTCCCAAAAGCACTAAAGCCCTCGTGCTTGCTCACCTCATCACTGACCTCCCATCCTCTTCAACATCACCCGTTATCCAAACGGACCTGATTGATGAGCAGATATTCATCATTTCGTCTGACGACCCTTGGTACGGAGACATTTTGACTTACCTTCGTACACAAAAATTTCGACCACACATCGATTGTGACGGACGTCGTCGCATACGACATCACGCCCCCCGATACCTCTTGTTAGGGGACATACTTTACCGACACGGCGTTGATACCATCCTACGCCGATGCCTATCCCATAGTGAGGCAGAACAAGTCCTCAATGATTGTCACAATGGTGCTTGCAGAGGCCATTTCTTCGGCATGGCCACCACCCAGAAGATCATTCGGGCAGGTTATTTTTGGCCATCATTGTTTACTGATTGCATCACCGCAGTCAAGCATTGCCAGAACTGCCAACTCTTTGCCCCCAAAGCAAGAACCCCCCCCGCCCCCCTTCATCCAGTCATCACTGTTGGACCATTCTGCAAATGGGCCATCGACTTCCTCGACTGCAACCCCACGTAAGCCGGCGATCACAAACACATCATTGTGGCCGTGGATTATTTCACCAAGTGAGCAGAAGCCATGCTGACCTATAATTGCAAAGCCGACACTGCAGCACGATTTTTCTTCAACCATGTTATCGCTCGTTTCGGAGTGCTGAAGCAACTAGTCTCTGACCACGGCTCTTGCTGCGAAGATGCTGTCTGGAAAGAATTATCAACCATGTTGAAATTTGAACACCATTTCTCTTCCGCCTATTATCCCCAAGGAAACGGCCAAGTCGAAGCGATCAATAAAATTTTGAAGACCATCCTCCAACGTACTGTAGACAAACACAAATCCAATTGGCACCACATGCTTTTCCCCGCACTATGGGCCTACCGCACCTCAACCAAAACTGCCACCGATTTTACCCCTTTCCATTTAGTTCACGGTGTCGAATCCGTTCTCCCTATCGAGTGCCAGATTCCAGCTTGACATATCACCGTTGAACTCCTACCGGACACTTCCCCAATTGAGCAACGTTTACTACTCCTAGAGCAAGCCGATGAAGATCGGTGCACAACCATCCAAAATATGGAAGCATCCAAACAATGATCCAAACTAAGTTACGACAAACACGTCCACCCTAGAACCTTTTCTGAGGGAGACCTTGTCCTCGCCTATAATCAAGCTCATGATAAAACCGGAAAGGGAAAGTTTGTATCTATGTGGCAAGGCCCTTACATCGTACACACTTGCCTTGGGCAGGGGGCATACATTCTGACTGATTCAGAAGGCAATCCCCTACGTAAACCACGCAACGTGTTGTACCTTAAGCGTTTTTACCCATAGAAAATCTGATGGACACCACAGTCCATTCTAGTATAGGTTTACTTTCTTTCTTCACAAAAAATTAAAAAAAAAAAAAAAAAAAAAAAAAACCTAAATATTTGTTTTGCATGACCACAGATGGATCCTCTTCCACTCTGCTATGTCGGTTTCGCTAATGGTGCAAGCCGTTGGTCTCCCAATCTCGCCTTCGCAGCTTGGGTAATATACTCCCCTTCGCATGAGTTAATTCACATTGACGGAGTTTGTTTGGGTGCTGCCACCAATAACCAAGCTGAATACGATGCCGTGACTGGTCTCCTCGCCGCAGCTCTCCAAATGAGCATCCGTCACCTCAACGTTTTCTTGGACTCACAGCTCCTAGTTTCCCAGCTCAACAATGATTACCATGTATGCGATCCCTGTCTTTTCAGAAAATTCCTGCGCACTAAACAGATGGTTAGATAGTTTGAATCCATTTCGTTCACACACGTCCCAAGAAACCTCAATAGTGTAGCAGACCATATGGCCAACAATGTCCTCGACTGGCACACCAATCACATCATGTCATATCCATAAATAAAATGCATCCACGTGCATAACATGTGCCTCCACGGGCATAAAACAAATAACCACATAATGCATCCATGTGCATAACATGTGCCTCCACGGGCATACATAAATAACAAACATACTGCATCCACGTGCATAACATGTGCCTCCACGGGCATATACAAAAGACAAATGTGCATCCACGTGCATACACGACAATATATCCAAATATATATACACACATATATATAAACCATGATAGTCAATATGTCATAGGTGCCCTCAGCACCCGATATACAAAAAATACATCAATCCTACAAAAAAATGCTTCCCCATATGCTCATCAGCATTTGGGGGCAGATACAATATCATCTACTCATCAGGATCCCTAGGCTCCTCCGGCTCGTCCTCCGCTGGCCCCGCCGGGTCCTGCCGAGCCCGAACTCTGCGCTCCTCTGGCGCCTCCTCCGCTGGCCCCGCTGGGTCATCCCGTAGACGGATCCTCATCTGAGTCGGCTCTGCAGGGACATCCCGAGCACCACCCCTATGCCCTGCCACAAACACCACCATCCTCAACAAGAGCGACCGCCACTCAGGCAGCACACCGAAGCAACCCTCCAAAATATCCCGATCCAGGTCTCTCTAACCATCCTCGAGGAGTCCAGCTAGGATCCTGGCAAAGGTCTGTCTGAAACCCTCTATGGTGTCATCGCGAGGGCCAACCCCTCGCCCACGAGCCGCAAATCCTCCACCACGCGGAGGTGGTACCGCTGCAGGTGGATGGGCGACCACCATCGCCCGCCCCTGACGAGCCACGTAGTCAGGCGGTGGCACTGGACCCACATCTGCATAAAGCAAGTAAGCCATCACATACTATACAACAATAATCATCAATGATAAATCAAACAACATATGATATAATATCAAATAAAACACAAAACATACCGTCTAAACTCTAGGCCTGTCTTGGGGCACGAGGCATCTCTGGGTCACCTAGATAGTCCATGCCGGCGTAGGGGTAGTCCTCAATCACCAGGGGTATCTGCTCCCACTGCTGATAAAAATCCTCCGTGAAGAAGCCATGGACACCACCGCCGCCACGAGGCATCATCTGCCCCCATCTCATCATACGAGGCTCACTCACGAGACCAGCACAAATGGGTACCCGTGGCCATAAGGTCGACACCCGCTCGAAGAAAAAACAACATAAAAACAAGGCATAACAAAACTCACCTCCCTCTCGAATGGCCTTGTCCAGATCTCTCCGGACACCAGCCAGAAACATCTGCCCCCAGGCATAATATGTCCCCCAAACAACGAAGTCCACCATCATCGTCTGACCCCCAGACATACGATGTGGCACAGAAGCACCCAATATCCGTAGTACACATGCCCCAACAGCTCGCATATCCCACTCACGTAGGGATTGCAGACTAATAGAGCTGTTCTGTAAAACAACATCATCGACACAGAAAGTCTGTAACAGGTCCTCCATATCTACACCCAGAGGGATCCTCAGTAAGAGATCGCCCACCTCACCCAAACGAGGCAACCCAGTCAAAAAATAGACATCCGTGAGAGTGATCTCTAACCTCTCACCCCCAATGATAAATGCACCCTCCGCTGGCACCCACCAATGCACAAGCTTGTTTAGGAGCCGTCTCACTGAACGAATAGGCAGGATCTGAGCGAACTTCAAAAGTTCGCTCATAGCCAGAGTCTGTCTCACCCCCAGATCAGTCTGAATCCTCTCCATAAGATCATCATCGATCTCCCGCTCCCGCCACGAGGACAGTGGTCTCCTCAACATCCTGCCAGAAAACAGAAGAAATTTTTAGCCCCAACATAAAAAAATTTGAAAAAATCCCATTGCGGCTTTTCCACAAAAAGCCGTGATGCCCATCGCGGCTTTTCCACCAAAAGCCGCGATGACCATCGCGGGATCCATGGAAAAACCCGCGATGAACATCGCGGGTTTTGGCCGGACAGTCGCGATGAACATCCCGACTATCCCCCATGAACTCGCGATGAACATCGCGGGTTCCAACCTCGCAGTCGCGATGAACATCGCGACTGTCAGCCTAAAACCCACGCTGTTCATCGCGGGAACAGTCCCAAAACCCGCGATATTCCACGTTGGAGAGTCAACATGGAATTTCGCGGCCTTCGGGGGCCCGCCGCCAAACAAAAAAGACATAATTAACAAGGCTAAGGCAAATAGAGTTACCTGCAACTCGCTGAATCGAAAACCAACGGCGAAATCTCCCAAAAATCAAGAAATAGCTCTGACAGCTCTATCAAACTCACACGTAACAATGACAAGTCATTTGGGCCCCACGCCCTATTTATAGAAATTCCACCAATTTTCAAACAACCATTACGGTATTATACGATGTCCATTTTTCAAACCGTTGGTACCATTGGAATCAGCATAGCGAGAACTTCATGCAGGTTCCTTCCTTTTCCCGTTTTCACGGGGTCCATTTTTTGACCATTTTTTGGCCTCTCTCGTGGCCTCGGTTTGCATGCCACATCGGCCGCTCTCCATTTTGGACGTGTCATATATCACCGGATTCAGTTTTTCGTGCTCCTGATGATGCTTGAGATCATTTCTCGCTGTCACGTCCCGATTTTCAGGGCATTTTTTCCATGCCCCCTCGTCACCTCGATTTGCGTGTCACATCGGCCGTTCTCCATTTTCGACATGCCTTATATCGTCGGATTCAGTTTTCCGCGCTCGTGATGATGCTTGAGATCATTTCTCGCTCTCACTTTTAGATTTTTTGGGCATTTTTTCTATGCCCCCTCGTCACCTCGGTTTGCGTGCCACATCGGCCGTTCTCCATTTTGGACGTGTCATATATCGCCGGATTCAGTTTTCCGTGCTCGTGATGATGCCTGAGATCATTTCTCGCTGTCACATCCTGATTTTCAGGGCATTTTTTCCATGCACCCTCGTCACCTCGGTTTGCGTGCCACATCGACTGTTCTCCGTTTTCGACATGCCTTATATCGCCAGATTCAGTTTTTTGCCCTCGTGATGATGCTTGAGACCATTTCTCGCTCTCACTTTTATATTTTTTGGGCATTGATTCAAAATGCCACTCATCACCTCGGTTTGCGTGCCACATTGGCCGTAGCCCCGTTTGGACAATCTTTCTATCACTGGATCCAGTTTTCCGCACTGATGATGATGCTTGAGACCTCTTCTCGCCCTCATCAATCCATTTTTGTTCGGTATAATTTTATCCCTTTTTCAGGCCGAGCAACCCCTTTTACGAAAAAGGCACTTAGGGAGTTTCTGTTAAGCTCTTTTCTGACTCCTAAAACAAATAAAAGATCGCCGAGCAATCTTGCTTCCTTTCATGATCGCTAAACGTATCTGAAAGGGCGTCTACCTGGTATAAGTTTACCCCTTTTCCGGACCTCGTAGACTAATTACGAAAAAGGTATACTCTAGTCACATCGGCTAGAAGAGTTCTCCATCCGCATCATTTTATGCTTTTTCGGGCCTTGGAGATTAAACTTACGAAAAAGAAACACCAATAGAGTCCACTAACCGTTTTCAGACTCTCTAAACATGAAAACAACCATGAGCATGAACCGTCCTGGGCTCGCAAAATCCACAGGACTGTACCAATTCAGAGTACACTTTTATCCCTTCTTGGAGCTCATTAAAACTACGAAGAAGGCATCAATGGTGCCTCTTGGCGCCACAACAGATCATGTCCACTCACATGGCAGCTTCCTCATTTTGGTCGCCTTTGTTCAGAGTATTCTGTAGTATGTCACCCTAAAACTCCCTCGACAGCTACCATCAGCTTCACCCCTCCCAGAGTCAGTACATGCAATGATCCCCACACTTACAAGTCAGTTCCCTACGCTGCCAAGTCAACCATTCCTCCATGCTCTGAACAAAGGAAGTTTGAGTCTACCCACTTTATGACCCACGTTATGTCCCATCCCGACAAGTATGTCAGTCCTACCATCAGTACTACAACACTTCAGTTCTACACCTCGTGCTCCTATCAAGAAAAAATCATTGCCTTGATAGTTGCTGGTCTCCCTCTGTCGACGACAACCACGTTTATTCCAGAGGATATACCTAGAGGTCCCTGTGTCTTGGACTCATTACCATTTATGATGAGTACCTACGAATCATTTCGAGAGGAATCCTCATTGCCTCTCCAAATGGTTGTTTCTCACATGCTCGACTTCAACACCTTGATCGCATCGTTGAGACTCGCACAGGACATTGATCCTTTCAGTTATTAGTCGAAGACCCCGGATACCTCCTGACTCCTCCACATTTGAGAATCTTACTATGGATAAAACCAGTTACACTTTTTCTATAGATATCCGGGTTGCACATGGCGACAGTATTCAGATATACCCCAGTTACATACTCCCTTCAGTACACAATTACATTAATTCTCAGAGATGACTCATAATCTTTGAGTCCCTACAGATGTTGGACACCTTCAGTTTCAGCAATTCCTCAGTTCTTCCAGTGTATCAGTTATTGAGATCAGTTATGATCAAGAGTATATCCCAAAATAATGTCCCCCCTGGACCATTATGATGTACCATTAGATTCTTTATGTATTAGATCCCCCTTCTTGGGACTAATTGTTATGTATATGTCTTGATACGAGCATGGGAATGCCCGCCTCGTCCATTATCAGAGATTATACCTCATTCATATTGAGGCCATGTAATATTTTTTGTTTTTGCAGCTTCCAAGGGCCGTGGCTCCAGTCTCCAATCAGTCTCTTCTATCCCCTAAAACCCCAGAAAAAGACAAATGAACTATGATGTCTATCAGCCATACGATGAGCTCCTGCCCTCACACATCAGGGGGCAATCTATTAACACCCAAAAAGTGCTCACCAGCTCATTTCCCTATTCACATGACCCATTTGTCCACTTTTGTACCATCTGAGCCTCTGAAACCAACAAAAGGACACCAAAAGACCTGAGTACACCCCTTTTTCCATTAAAAAAGATTATTTTTCCTAAAAAAGCATAAAAAACCCTCAAAAAGGGTCCAAATTCCCAAAAATATTAAAAAGGGAATTAAAATATTAATTTTATTCAAAAAATGAAAAAGGAGGGAAAAGTACATAAACCATGTTGGTCAATACCATTTGGTTTCCACAAAACCACAAATGGTATTCCCCACCACCAAAACCTATAAAAAGGTGGTAGGGGCTCTTCATTTCACATCCATCCATTATCTCATCCTCATGCTGCCGAAATCTTCCTAGAGCATTTTGGCCATTGTAAGCAACCTTGGAGAAGGAGACCTCTTGGAGCTTGGAGCTACTCATCTTGGGAGTTGCTCAACATCAACCTTCACCATTGAAGGTATTATCACAAGCACTTGCTTGCCCCCCATTTTTCAATACAAATTCATTCTTTAATATTTTCTTGTTCTTGTTTTTTAAATGTTTACATTATTTGCTTATATTCTTGCATAGATCCATGATTAGTTTTGTTTAGATTAGTTTCTTGTTTATTTCTATTTGAAACTGCTGCTACTAGTTAGCAGGTGCCCATAACACTAAGCCTGGTTGCAAAACCGGGCCAACAACCCCCACCTAGATTTTTCTTCCAATTGTAAAGCCTTCAAGACAAGGAAAACTTCTTGTGATGATTTATCCTAGATTATGCTATGTTCATTCATCGATTTTTGAGACTATTGCATTATAATATCCCATTTATTTAGGGTTATTAGGCTCAAATATCCTTTGAGGCCATGAAATATGCTCTTACTCAGACATTGTTGATTCATCTTGTCGATTTTAAGAAGGATTACATCCTCTATGACTTGGCATATCCTTCCATTTTTATTAGAGCATTAGTACAAGAAGGTGACAATTGTACAGGAAATGGCATTAACTATTTGAGTAATAATTTATTTGTACCTTCTTTATCTTATAACCACAAAGAGAATATTTCATTATCCATTTCTTTTTATGCTAAAAATATCTTGCAGTATATTGCTACTCATAAAACCAAGTCATGGAAAATATGAATCCCATGTTATATCTCTTGACTAGGTGCTTCATCAATGGAAAATTCACCCAATCAATTGTTATTCTACAAGAATATGATCTTGAGTTTTCTATTCCAAAGAGTAAAAAGAATTTGGCATTGTTTGAGTTTATTTAATACCTCTCAATTAGTGCAACATGTGCCTTTATTAATGAAAATTTGCTAGATGAACATTTGTTCACGATCTCTTCTAGAAATCCTTAGTATGGGGATGTCCTTGTTTATTTAAACACTAAAGAATATGGCTATCACCTCTACTGATACAATCAGCAATGGATTCCTCATTGAGTCCCTCTCCTTGTTCTTATTTGTGATGTCCTATATCTGTGATGAATCAACACCATTCTACATCAACACCTAAATTTTCAAGATGACAAATGGATTTTAAATGTGTTTTATAATAGGGCATGTGAAGGAAACCTTTATGATATGGCCACTTTCCATAAAATCATCCATGTTGGTTATTTTTGGCCCATCTTATTTTTTTATTGCATCCATCCCCTAAAACACTATCAAAATTGTCAATTATTTTCTCCCAAGGTAAATGAACCTTTTGCCCCATTGCACCATGTTATCTTTGCTAGTCCATTTTGTAAATGGGCATATATTTTATGGAGTTAAATTCTATGTTAGTCAGTGATTCTAAATACAAAATCATGGCCATCCAATATTTCACCAAATAGGTTGAAAGCATACCAACATACAGTAATATCACCACTACAATGGCATGTTTTTTTTCCCATGCTATCATTCAATTTTTTATTTCAAAATAACTAGTATTTGATCACATTACTCATTCGAATATGCCATTTGGGAATAAAGTACCCTGCATTTGAAGCTTGAGCATCAATTTTCACATTCATATTATCCACAGTAGAATGGGAAAGTCGGCACTAAGACGAGTAATACTTGCTATAGCAAAAACATACAATAACAAAAAGGAATTGTTTAAAAAGTATTATTGCTAAACATATTTTTATATACTAGTCCGAGGATTTATTTGATATTTTCACTATGGTTATTTTTATATAATATTAATAAATGTTTTCATTGTGCTTTTCATTTCTCAAGAAGATTGTTAAAAATTCAAAGGAAGAACGACATGATATCTAAAAGATGTCGATAGGGATGTCAAAAAAGGTGTACCATGAGATGGTCAAAGAAATGAACATAAGCACATCACAGGGGGAGCCATCCCAACAACAACATGCATCAAATGTATGCAATTATTGATTTTTTTTTAATGTGTGTAAAGCTTAATTATCGCATAAAATACTAGTTCCAATTTATTGTTGTTGCAAAAACGAAAAGAAAATGACACCCATTAAACGCATAAAACAGGGCGACAAGGTAGAAAAGGGTTGATCACAAAATTTGTAAGTACAACGCTTATTTCATTAAATTTGGACAAATTAGGCAAATTTTGGACTAAGAAAGTGTGAATTTAGATTATGAAAGTGTCAATATCAACCTTTCTAAGGTGAAAAAACGGGTTTTGAATGTGGCAATACTGGATTTGAAAAGTGTGCTTTTTGACTACTTATGAACCTTAAAATTGTAGTTTTTTTGTTATGAAACCATGAATTTCAATTCAAAATAAGTGAATTTCAAATCAAAAAATGCAAATTTTGATTTGAAAAGTGTGAATTTAAAATATAAAAATGCAAATTTTGATTTGAAAAGTGTGAATTTCAAATAAAAAAATGCCAATTTTGATATGAAAAGTGTGAATTTAAAATCAAAAAATGCAATTTTGGATTTGAAAAGTGTGAATTTCAAATAAAAAAACTGCAATTTTTTATTTGAAAATTGCAATTTTTATTTGTAAATGTTCAAAATTTTAATCCGAAAAATTCAATGTTTAAAATATCCAATCATTGTTACAATAACAAGTCAATCCACTAAGTTATAACATATAAAAATGGTTTGTCCTGACATCTATTTTCCAAAAAGAAGGATCGTCCGCCCCTTCTTTTCGTAGTTAATTGTGAAAACATTTATCCAGCAATTCAACTATATCCATAATGGAGAATACAAGAAGGATCGACCGACCCTTCTTGCAGTGTCGAGCTATTATGAAAATCATATTGGGAATAAGAAGGGTCGGTCGACCCTTCAATTTCGAAGGAATTGATAAACTAGAACACCTTGGAATTTATAACATATAAAAATTGTTTGTCCCTGACTTCCGCTTTCCGACAAGAAGGATCGGTCATCCCTTCTTTTCGTAGTTAATTGTGAAAAACTTTATCCAAGAATTCAACTATATTCATAATGGAGAACACAAGAACGATCAACCGACCCTTCTTGCAGTGTTGAAATATTAAGAAAAGAATATTGATAATAAGAAGGGTCGACCGACCCTTATTTCAGTGTCGAACTATTATGAAAATAATATGGGGAATAAGAAGGGTCAACCAACCCTTCAATTACGAGGGAATTGTAAAAATTGAACACCTCAGAAGTTATATCATATAAAAATGGTTTGTCCCGACTTCCATTTTATGACAAGAAGGATCGGCCGCCCCTTCTTTTCATAGTTATTTGTCAAAACATTTATCCATCAATTCAACTATAGCCATAATGGATAATACAAGAAGGATCAACCGACCCTTCTTGCAGTGTCGAACTATTATGAAAAGAATATTAGGAATAAGAAGGGTAGGTCGACCCTTCATTTAGGAGGGAATTGTAGCAATAGAACACCTTGGAGAAAGAGCGAGTGCTCTTTCTCTGAGAATATTTCTACTTGCCAACAAAGTCTTTAAAGCAAAACTTCGATAAATTTTGTGACACGTGGAACGCCTATATTGTGACACGTGGCATATTTGATTTTTAAAATTAGTTTAAAGATTGTTTAAACGAATATTAAGGAAATTAATGGTATCATTTAACGTTTCGGGACTGTTTTAAGTTCCTGTGTTTTCTGAACCAGCAACAAGGATGTTATATGACCGGGGTCCAAATGAGAAGTATAGCTTGCAGTTTGTGGAGAAATGAGAAGTAGTTGGAGATGAAGATGGTGTAAGAAATTTATGGTTGAGTTGCTGAGTAGAATTTCCTTAACGAAGTTTAAAACTGATACACTCCAAATCATTTTTAAACTGATAATAGTTGAGCTGCCCCATTATTCCGCGAGAATGGGGCAACTCCCTAGTAGACAGAGCAGAGAGAATGGGGCAGCTCCCCAGTAGAAAGAGCAAAGAGAATGGGGCATCTCCCCAGTAGACATGGAGCTTCGCCAAGGTGAGGGCTGCTTTGAATGCGTAGATGGTTGAGTTACCATAGTTGCAGCAAGCTAGCCGGTGAAGGGACTTGCGAGCGAAGAATCGAGAAGGAGCCATAAAGCCGCACATGTGAGGGCAGGCAAGTGGAAGCAAAGGAGGTGGTATATTGCATGGGGCACGCCTACCATGTTATGGGCACTTGGGTCGAGGATCCTCCCCCACGTGCCCCATGTCCGACACGTGACCTCTTGTATAATGGTGACGCCTACATCCCGGGTTAACATATGGTATACTTGACCTATCTAGGTCCTGCAAATGACAATAGATACATCTCTTCACAACAATCCAGCCAAACGGAAACATCCAGGAACTCGAAACTTGTCACACTGAACCCAATCGAGTCCACAAGTTCCTCATAGCAAACACAAGACACTCCACAGAGGCAAGAGGAGGAGATAAGTTAATGTGGACTCCGGACTTACCAGTTGCCAATGCCTCCAAGTCTAAACTCTTGATCATCAACCAGTACCCACGCAGATGAAGGAGACCAAACCACTTACCTTCCAATCAAGTAAAACATTCAATCAGAAGCTATTTCATTATCGTCTCTATCAATGTAAAATTTGCAAGTAGAACAAGGAAGATATTACCTTCAGCTATTGCCATGTCTGCATAATGAAACCTTCGTGGTGGATTGACCATGAGACAAGCTCAGGTGATAACACCAAACCCTCAGATGCATCCAACATACAGACAGAGGCAAACAAACACAGAGAAATGAAACCTTCGATGGTATAGTACCCAAGACCAAACCCTTAGCTTAGCTGGAAGACGTTGGCATATGTATTCGTAGGGTGCTTTAAATGCCACCACCAACCCCAAACATTCGCTACAAGTCATGATCTCTATAGTGGTAAAGGCATTCATGACCAAGAAGTAATTAAAACTCAAAGGTGTTGCGAAGACCCCAAGTATTGTGTAAAGTCAACAAGTAATGGCAAGGTCATTATGTTATAAAAGCTCAACAAGGGCTTCCAAACTTCCAACAAAGCATTTTGAAGTGACAACCACCACCCATTATAAACAATAGTATTAATTAAGTACGGAACTTGTGAAATGGACACCATAAGTAGGCACCTCCATAAGTAGACCTGCAAACCAGGAAAAGAAGTGGATGCATTAGCGAAAATGCTATGTAAGACAAGATTCTCCATTTGCTTACCCCTACCTCTCGGTAGCCCTGCCAGGGTACCTTTCCCTTTGAAAAGACCAATCATCACACAATGGACCCCAACCATCACCAATAAAGGTCCATTCCACCTAAATTACCAGATAGATTTTAATACATATGCATGCAAACCCTTACAACTGTAAGAAGGAGATTCCCATCATTATATTCAATACATTCGTACACATGCGACAGTTCATACTTCTATTTAAAAGAAACACTTCCGCAAAAGCTGTAGAGTTTATAATCAGTAAACCATGACACTTATAAACTAAGACACTCAAAAAGTAGAAATCAAATACCGGCACAGTAGGTACTGATCAGTGCTGAAGTCAATTTATTTATTCCTTGCCTCTTTAACAGTTTTATTTAGTATCGGAAAATTTTCACAGTTTTGCTATTTTAAGGGACATTACAAGTGGTATCAGAGCTCAGTTACAAAACTAAGTGACCTATTGGGATCATTAAAAACATCCGCTGCAGATACACAGTAAATAGAAACATACATTTAAATTTTATTTTGTTTTATGTGAAAATAAACTAACATGATTTTTTGCTCTTTATACTTATATAGCACTTCAGGTACATCCACTGTCTGAAAATGAATGTAGAAGGGGGCAACAACATACATGTAAATCTGAACTCTCCACCACGAGAGCAAGAAATTGTGGTGGAACTCAACTCGGACTTAATGAAATCCATGCAGAATCTACAGGCCAAATTCCAAAGTTTCCGAGACGAAAACATGCAAGAAAGAAGAGAACAATAGGCCATAAATGAGGCAGTGCTTCAGACTTTAACAAAGGAAAAACCTCACGGAAATCCCACACTCTTAGTCAACACTTTTAAAAAGGGAAACGGTCACACAAAAAGGACTACCATCCCTAAAGGAGAAGAGCAAGGAGAACACATACCTGAATCAATGGAAGAAGACTGTAAGAGCTCTTCCAACGATAAAGGTTCACTACCCCCTTGCAAGAAAAGGAGAAAAATTGACAACAGTCTGCAAGGGGAATTCTGAAAGATAAAAGCTCCAACATATGACAGAGAGCTTAACTCTGGGGAAAAGGCTGAGGAGTGGCTGCTAGGGATGAATAAATACTTCAAAGTTCACAATTACTCCAGTGAAATACAAGCCCGACTAGCCAAATCTTAGATCATGGCAGGCGTATTATTTTAGCCTCAAGGTTACGATTCGTGCCATCAAAACAGTCATAATAACAACCAACAACTTTCGAAAAACCTTTGATACAGACAACATTCATATGAATTAAAACGTAGAGATTAAATAGGGTACCAAACCCTTATAAATATTACACAGAAGAGCATTCCAGGGCCCATACAAATACATTTTTCAAACGTAGGTCTCTAATGTAAACCCCAGTTCATTTTGGGCATTATTGCCAACATCGAGAGTTCAACAAAATTTAGACATAGAGCCAGATAGCCAAAACCTCTCACTAAAACCCTCTAGGGCCTGCAAATGACAATAGATACATCTCTTCACAACAGTCTAGCCAAACGGCAACTTCGAGGAACTCGGAACTTGTCACAGTGAACCCAATCGAGTACACAAGTTCCTCATAGCAAACGCAAGACACTCCACAGAGGCGAGAGGAGGCGATAAGTTAATGTGGACTCTGGACTTACCAGTTTCCAATGCCTCCAAGTCTGAAGTCTTGATCATCAACCAGTACCCACGAAGACGAAGGAGACCAAACCACTTACCTTTCAAGCAAGTAAAACATTCAGTCATAAGCTATTTCATTATCGTCTCTATCAATGTAAAATTTGCAAGTAGAACCAGGAAGATATTACCTTCAGCTATCGCCATGTCTGCATAACGAAACCTTCGTGGTCGGCTGACCATGAGCCAAGCTCAAGTCAGAACACCAAACCCTCAGACACATCGAACATACAGACAGAGGAAAACAAACTCAAAGAATTGAAACCCCTGATGGTGTAGTACCTAAGGCCAAACCCCTAGCTTAGCTGGAAGACGTTGGCATTTGTATTCATAGGGTGCTTTAAATGCCACCACCAACCCCAAACATTCGCTACAAGTCGTTATCTCTATAGTGGTAAAGGCATTTATGACCAAGAAGTAATTAAAACGCAAAGGTGTTGCCAAGACCCCAAGTATTGTGTAAAGTCAACAAGTAATGGAAAGGTCATTATGTTATAAAAGCTCAACAAGGGATTCCAAACTTCCAACAAAGCATTTCGAAGTGACAACCACCACCCATTATAAACAATAGTATTAATTAAGTACGAAACTTATGAAATGGACACCATAAGTAGGCACCTCCGTAAGTAGACTTGCAAACCAGGAAAAGAAGTGGATGCATTAGAGAAAACACTAAGTAAGACAAGAGTCTCGATTTGCTTACCCCTACCTCTCGGCAACCCTCCCAGGGTACCTTGCCCTTTGAAAAGACCAAGCATCACACAATGGGCCCCAACCGCCACCAATAAAGGTCCATTCCACCTGAATTACCAGATAGATTTTAATACATATGCATGCAAACCCTTACAACCGTAAGAAGGAGATTCCCGTCATTACATTTAATACATTCGTACACATGCGACAGTTCGTACTTCTATTTAAAAGAAACACTTCCGCAAAAACTGTAGAGTTTATAATCAACAAACCATGACAATTATAAACTGAGACACTCAAAAAGTAGAAATCAAATACCGGTACAGTAAGTACTGATGAGTGTTGAAGTGAATTTATTTATTCCTCGCCTCTTTAACAGTTTAATTTAGTATCATAAAATTTTCAAATTTTTGCTATTTTAAGGGACATTACACCTAGGCACATGACTTGTTTTATTAAATATAATTTTACAGACTTGCTAAAAAAGTAAATAGAATATTGATATTTGTTAAGGTTTTAAGATAGAAAAAAGTTAAATACACATCTGTATCAATTCACTCAACAAAAGTTATGCTAGATTCCAAACTTTTAGACTTGAGCTTTAAACAACATCCTTTTAGCGATAAGATTTAACACAAATTTTAAACATCAAAAGATTTGTTAGATTTGTTATCACTACAATTTTAATATTTGGCAAAGATTAATGTAAAGATATAGGTAAAAAAAGTTCCGACAGTTATAACAAATCTACCTAATAATTTACATATTTGACTAGGCATTATATTTCCTCGAAAACATTGTGGTCTCGACATCTTACAAATCTAAACAACCAAAAGTACATTATATTCAAACTTGTACATCATTAATAAGAAAAATATGTTATATTTTTAGAGAAATGTAAAGTAGATTATCGTTATTTCATTATATATATTTACTGTATTGATATATCAACATAAGTAAGAAGATAAGCAAGAACGTAGAAATTAAATTTTTATTAACTGTAAACGCCTCAATGTTTTGTTTTATAGGTGTATTTTAGTAGTAAAATAGAATTACCCTTTAAATGGTTACTTTATTTTAATATAAATTTTTTTTTGTCTTTTAAATGTATTATTATGCTATAGCATTATTGTCATGATTTGTGAATCATTTTCTTCATGTTTGAAGATGTGAACATGTGAAATAAGATGATGGAAAGCTCTGTGAATAATTTTTTTCATGTTTGAAGATGTGAACTTGTGAAATAAGATGATGGAAATAAGCTGTAAATTCATCTTGCAGAAACCATTTAGCTTGGGTAGGTAATTTATCCTTGCTACTGAGTATGTAGATCTATAATACTACAACGGGTGGATTTGTTGTGCACCTCCACCAAGGTATCATTTTCTAGCATTGGTCGATGATATGGAACATTGTCCACCAGATAAGAGATGGGAATGATTATGTCCAATTAAAAAGGCTCATACAACTTGAGCTAGGAGACATTAACTACCAAATGAATACCCAATTGCGGTGTAATGTTGAGTTTGTAGGATTTTTCACCAACCTATTACAAAATATGATAGGGGCCATAATGAAGTGGATGAAGATGAGATGAAGCTTATGATGCTTAACCCCTTGAAAGCATTGATTATGAAGATATAACAATACCTTATTACTGGACTACAAGGATACACTGATGCGATGGTTATCAAGTAGCATCTTGATGTGTGATTGGTTACTTTGAAGGGTGTTGTGTACCTTGAGATGAATATGGTCTAAATATTTCACAAATGCAATAGCCTACTTCTAGGTATTGAGCTATTTTTGTGAAGTGGGAGCTCCTATAGTGGCTAGGAACTTAAAAGTGCGGTTGGTTGGTACCCATAACATAATTCAAAAGGAGAAAACTTATCCCATTTGAGGAGAGATTCCTCCTAAATCTCGGATTGTGAATTCAAAAGGTTAATAATGATGATATGTGTGAAGCACAATTTCTTTACCCAACAAATAGTGATGCTAATGTTTTAAACTCTAAACTAATGCATAAAATTACTTGTCAGCTGGTGTAAGTTAGTTTGGTTATTCATGAAAATTCTTATGATATATTATAGGATTACCTCCGTATTTGAGAATGGTCTTGATCCATATGGGAGGCCCACACTCCCCATTTTGGATATTAGTTTCAATATGCTAGGTTTAATGTATTAGCAATAATATGAGATTAGATGTTATTAAAATAATGAATAAGCATTTAATATGCTCTCCCTTTGTAATCTATAAAAAGGCACCTCTTTCTTCTCATTCTTTTGTGTTAGTAGGTGGTTAGAGTTCTCAGTTCTTATTGTGCTTCTTAGTTTAGGAGGTGAGGCTCTCCTAGCCTCACCTTCCATTGTGTATTCAGCTTGTCTTAGTATTTCAGATTTTGCATCTTTACACGCGGATCAGGTTTGATTAGTATAATACGAAGCAACACACTCTATCTCAAAGGGGTATTGAAATTCAACGAATCAAAGGATGGGGGAACATAATAGATTCTTGAGGTGTTAAAAGGTGGATTTGGTGTTGAGGTACAATAAAAAATACATTTATTATACAACACATGTAGAGGACATGCTATATTAGTTTAAGCATTAGTTTAAGGACATGCTAGCTTTTACGGTTAGTTGAAGTGTGGTTTAAGTGTTAGTTTAGGATTGGCATGACATTACTAGGGTTTGGATTAATACCTTACATAGAAATTAAAAATATAAAATAAGAAATAGAGCATTGGCTAGAAATATATTTTTTAGTTTTACCTACAATTAATTGGCACGTAGAATATCCATCACTTGAAGAATATGGAGGACGTGCTCATTCCAAGTCATAGTAAAGATCAAGATAGCCTCCACATAACTAATGACAGAATTTCCAAGGTGGGGACACCATGTCCCATTAATGAGTCTCATAAGAGTGGCAAGGGAATTGGTGAGACCAAAGGCAATTATAACTAACCATGCTCACAAGTCTTGAATTTGGTCTTCAATTTTCTCTACAATGCATCAATTTCCTTCAATGTGACTTGATCGTATCCTCAAGTTAGATCCAATTTTGAAAAATAACAAGCCCCTTGTAAATATTCCAACAAATCTTCAATATGTTGAAATGTGCATCTTTTCTTGATCATCAGTTTATTGATAACTCTATGCTCAATGACTGGCCACTATTCATTTATTTCCTTGGTGAGGAGTTGGGACAAATATTTCCTTCTTGCAATAATGTCTAAATGTATCTTGCAATATCAATTATCTCAATAGGAGTCATATGACATGGATGGGTATTGATAAGGTGTTTTTCCATGGAAAAGTAGACTTTTAATAAGTTCTTATGAGAAGTGATGAAGTTCCTATTGAGATTATGAAATAATTTAAAAAGTGATCATTTGAAGAACAAAAAAAATGTAAAATTGTAGGAAACATAAATAAGACTTGTATTAACTCCAATACCACCTCATTAAATAGTTACCTCTTTCTTTTTTTAAAAAGATTCAAAATAAAAACATCCCATTTATTTTAATAATAAAACCTAACTTCATTAAATAAAACGTAACTATCTCTTAAAGGAACTATTAAGGCATATTATGTTGTACCATTCCTACATTCCTATCTAACAAGCTCTTTCTTATATATAGAAAATATAGATTTCAAAAATAAATATAATATCAATTTACAATTAAAATAAAATAAGGTATATATTAAATTTGTAAAACATAAATACAATGGTTGTATATTAAATTTGACAACTTAGTATTATATAAATTTTAACCTACTTGAGTAAACAAAACAATAAAACAATTCCAAATTTTGTTCAAATAAATAAATATTAATTTAATCTAGTTAGAATATTCTTTATATTTTTTACTTATACAACTTTATTTTAACAAATGAACTCAATAAATTAAAAAGACTACTTTAATTTTATTTTTATTTTTTTATATTTTTTATATATATGTAAGTGGAAACAATATTCTGAACTTTAATCATGACAAAACATAATAATCACACAAATAAAATTAAATCCACATTTTTGCAATGTCATTATTACAAAGCAGTAGTATGTATTATTAATTGATAAACAATGGTATACAGCATACACGTATACATTTTAAATATGTATCCAAATTTTTTTTAAATGTTTTTGCTAAAGTTAATTTATTACCTAATAAGGAACCATAAATATAGGTATTTATATATTTATTTTATTAATTTTATTTAAATTTTTAAGGTGATTTTTTTGAAATTTTTTTAATATTAAAAAAAATATTGTATTACAAAAAATTTGATCCTTTTAAATATTTTATTTGTTTATTAAATAAAAATATATTTAAAATATCAAATCAATTCTATATATATATATATGGTAAATTTGAAATTAAGATAGATCTATCTTAATAAACAAATTCAATAAATATGAATACAATATAGTAAGTGAATTAAAGTATGCATTTGATTATTGCGGGGCCGAACATTGGCTAGTAACACAGAAAATTGAGTAAGTGAATTAAAGTATATGCATTTGATTATTTCACATTCATGGTCGAACAACAGAGAAAATTGAGTAAGAATGACTAATTAATAATGTTGTGCATTGAAAGATGTAAGAGCTGTTTGTTGAATATGTAAACTATTTTGTTTTGTTATGTTATATATATATTTTTAAATTTTTGATAAATTTGAAATTTTGATAAATTTGAAATTTTGATAAATTTGAAATTTTGATAAATTTGAAATTTTGATAAATTTGAAATTTTGATAAATTTATTTTAATAAACAAAATCAATAGATATGAATACAATACTCTTTAATAGTATGCGAATTAAAGTATGCATTTCATTATTGCAGAGTTGAACATTAACAGGGTTGAACATTAACTAGTAACAGAGAAAATTGAGTAAGGATGCCTAACTAATAATGTTATGCATTGAAAGATGTAAGAGCAGTTTGTTGAAAGATGTAAACTGTGTTGTTTTGTTATATATATGGACGAATACCTCATGGACGAATACCTCATAAAGAAATTTAAAAGATCAAATAAAAAACAAAGCATTCCACAAAAAACATTCTTTTAGTTTTACCTACAGTTGATAGGAATGTAGAATATTTAACACTTGAAAAATATGGGGATGTCTTCATCCCAAGTCTTACTAAAAATGAATATATCATCTAGATAAATAATGATAAAACATCTAATGCGAGGACTAAATAGGCCATTAATGAGTCTCATACCGGAATTGGTGAGACCAAAGGGAATAACTACAACTCATAAAGACTTATTTTGGTCTTGAATGTTATCTTACATGCATTAGTTTCCTTCATTATAACTTGATAGTATCCTCAAGTTATATCCAACTTTGAAAAATAATAAACCCCTTGTAAATGATCAAGCAAATCCTTGATACATGGAAATGGGTATCTTTTCTTGATGGTCACTTTATTGAGAGCTTTATAGTCAATGAGTAGGTCATTCATCGGTTTCTGTCTTATGTGTAATGCACTAAAATGTTGTTCCCCACCAAAAGTGATTAAGTCCTTTTCTCTTATTTGTTTGACAATTAAACAGTATACATGATGATTTACTATGTATTCAAATATAGGCATTACATGATTAAGAAAAAGACTATAATTTTAGCAAACATAAATTATAGTAAACAAATAGAAAATCACCCTTAAAAAAGATAATTGACATGATAGTCACAATCCCATTTACACCTAAGAAAACATGTTAAATTTAGACTACTTATAATACAAGAGACTCATAGAGAAATGAAACAATTTGACTTCTTGGGAGGGAGCCACCCAAGAGGAAAATATATAAAAAATGTGTCACGTAATTGGTATCTGTGCAATAGATGTCCAAGATTCCAAGTTTAGACTGGTTTGTAAAAATTTGTCTCTATGGTCATAGAGGAGCACCGGAAATGTTGAGGCAAGAGAACCGCTTGTATTTTGTGTTTGACAAGAGGACTGCTTGTATTTTGTGTTTGGAAAGAGGACTGCTTGTATTTTGTGTTTGGAAAGAGGACTTCCTATGTGTTTTCAACCAAGCAAAGCCTAGTAAAAATATTCTTGCATAGTTAGGTACAAGATATATAGATTCCCTAAGTTTTGTTGTTGTGAGTACTTGTATAGTGCAAGGAGCCAATTCGGATGAGTGTATCTACTTGGTACTTAAGTTTATATTTTAAAAGTGAGACTTAACGGTTAATAATAACTTGAGAGTCTAGTTCCTAGAGAGATCAAGAACTAGCTTGGGGGTGACTGTGCCAGAATTGAAAGCTGAAGATTCTCGACTGTTTATGGTTGGGCAGTTTGTGGCTCTTCCCACCAATTTTATAGAAAGAATGAATTAGAAGTGAGAGGAAAAAAATAAGTACATCAATTTGTATTGTTTATATTTATTTCCTCATGCATAGATTTGTTTTTTTTCTTTTTTAAAATGGATAGACAATATTTTTTATTCAAATAAAGCATGTTTTATATTAAAAAGGTAGAATTTTAAGCATGGTAGAATTTTTGTTTAATAGCAAAGATTGAATTATAATTTTAAGTGAGACTAAGATCAATTAAATAATTTTGTCGCCAGGCCGAAGTGGAAGGAAACATGTACATTAAGCCAATATTCCTTAACACAATATTCCTTAACAAGGCCTCTTAAATCCATGGGTCAAATAACAACGACTATAAGAATTAGATAGAGAATACTACGATATACAATATCATAGTACCAAACATTAGTTCTCGGCAAATAAACAATTTAAGAAACAATTTAAGGCTACTGTAATTATAAACCTGTACATTGGGTTTTAAAATGATAATACAAACATAATATGTAAATAGACTGTAAAAGAAATATTTATGAGAAATAGTCGCAACGAAATCTTTAAACTTTAAAGTATAGTTATTTCATACATAGATGCGAGCACCACAAGAACTTAATAAACAAAGTTACATCAATAATATACTAATGTACACAGCCTCGACTTAGTGACTATGGAGACGCAACAGAGTACATATATCCATATAAAACTAAATTATTTAACTAATCACAAAACAATTTCTCAATAAAATCCCATGGGTATTAGCTTAAAATAATAATAAATAAATAAATCTACGCACTCTTTTAAGAAATGGAAGTAAACTTACCCAAGTTAGCATGAAAAGGTCTCCCAATTGTTTTCCATACACCGGGGCGTGGACAATTCACACCTGTACAATGCACTATGATGGGAAAGAATGCACACTCAGGTCTGTAAAGCAAAAGAAAAGTATACAAGAACTTGGCGTACCCTAGATAGAAATGAAAATTAGAGAGAATTGTTCATACCTGAGAAATAAATTATAGAGATCAACCCTAGAGCCCGGCACCACAATGACTTAGAGTGCAACAATAATCCAAACCATTACATTACACTGCTAAAAGAACAACTAATTGTGAAACCCTTCGAACCATTGAAAATATAAAAGCTCGATTTCTGAGAACGACATTAAAATCTTTATGGTAACACAACTCAGAGTAAACATTGATGAAGACGTAGATCGAAACTAGACCGAACCCCTTCTTCAGAGCTCCAACCCTTTCCCAAACGATCAAAATAAAGTGAAAAGGGTAAAAATCAACACTTTTACCTACCCTTATGGAGCCGAGGGTTAGAGTACTATCCTTCTCATTTACCTTGATTTATGCCAAGTATGAAGACACTGCGAGGATGGATATGTGGAAAAATAAATGGTAAGACCATAATTCTTGGCCTCGACATGGCAAAATGCCAGTAGCACAGAGATCTTATACCCACTTGCAACAAAATTTTATATAGTTCGACAGAGTTTCCAACCTTCCTGAGGAATAAGAAATGTCCATGTCCCTACGATCACTAAGTATGAATCTCCACAATGCTATAATGAGTTGGTTGAGCATAGGAGAAACCATCTAGTTATAAATCAATAATGAAAACCTCTGCCAGATCTGAGGTAAAACACCGAGAATTATAATGTGTACCAAGGCACGAGTACGAACCAACACAGTATGAATAAATGTGGAAGTCGAACAACAGAAGGAACAACACAGTCACGGATCAATGATGATTATCCACTCTGTATGCAAGGTTAAACACCAATTATAAACAAACACATTAATTGAGGTATCAAATCTGTCACTTTCATTCTATAATTGATGGCACATATTTATAACACAATATAATATGTTATTGTTACTTGTTCTCTATATTTAGTGTTGTTTTTGTTTCAGTTATTTATTACTTTCTTTAGTTAAATGGGTTGATTATTATTAGGTGTTATCTATGTATGAGCTAAAAGTTATCCAAGCATCAATTACCAGTTATTTTTTATCTTTCTTTTTTTTAGTTTTTTATTTTGAATTTTGAACTCCCATAAAATCAATCTGGACAGTAAACTTGTCCTATCCTCCTTCAATCTAATAAAAGCATAAATAATAGTCCACCCCAAATTATAAGATATATAAGAAAAACAAAATTTTATATAAATTAAATGAAAATGTAATAAGGATCCTTACATTAACTAACTATTAGGTTAACAACTATATCTAAACCAATCAAAAGAGGATGTAATGTCTCTATGGACTGATCATCAAAACAAATAAGAATAGATCAATACTGTTGGGTATAATTAAAGTTTAAAAAAGGTAGATTTGAAATAAAATTTACACGCCATAACCACATTATAATCACACGGGGTTTACAACCCTTTCTATAACCATTATATCCATCGAAATTAACTCATTATGCCGTAGATAAATTCTAACCCTATAATTTGATTATATGCAAAGGACTCAGATTTCATTGTAAGATGTTTATTCTAAAACATAAGGTTACTCGTTGAAGTGGTGGAATTTTACATGTGAGGAAGTTAGCAATTGGTAAGTTGTATTAAGTAAAAAGAATAAAAATGGGAGTGTTTGCAAACAATATAATAGGGATAATAAAGATAAGTAAAGGATAAGGCGTTTTTGTAATAGTGTCTAGATCTATGTTGATCAAGGTTAACTATCTTAGGGTTCACATTATAGTGATGGGTATTGGGAAGGTGTTTATGTAACATAGGTATCCTCTTCATTGAAATGCTTAGGATGAGACATGAGGTTCCTATTAAGGTTGTGAAATAATTTTAAAAAATCTGTCTTTGAAGAAGAAAAAATATTGAAGCCTATAGGGATCATGTCAATGTAATGGTCATTTGATGTAGAAGGGAGTGGATCCCTTATGAAGTGAAAGTGTGGAAGCTAGATCCAATATAAAAGTTGATATGTCAATATAAATAAGAATGTATAAATTATACTTTTATTAACTCCAATATTTCCATATTATATAGCCAGTCCTTCTTTAATTTAATATAAAAGAAAATAAAATTTAATATCAATTCACATTAACTATTATATCATAAGTCCATTAGTTGTAGTTGGGTGGTTGGGAAGAATGATTGTTTTCCTCCCAACTCGTGGATTCAATTTTCTTTGTAAATGTCTCATCACAAGTTAAATACTTACCTAACAAGGAAATTCAGAAATATGTATGTATTTCTTTATTATTTTTGTTTAAACCTTTAATGTATTGATGTTAGAGTGTAAAACATTAAAAAAAAAATTGTATTTCAAAAAAGGATTCTCATATTTTCAAATTTTTTAATTAAAACTCTTTTTTGTTAAATATAAAAATAAGATAAAAATACATTTTAAATTTTTTTATTTTTTTTAATATTTAATAAAATTAAAATTAAAATAAACCTGTGCTAATAATAAACAACAGATCGAGCTTAATAAATATAAATCCATTAGTCCTGTTATTACGTGCATTAAATATGAATACAATACCCTTGTTCGTAAGGCATTACATACATACTGCATTTGATTATCAATTATGAACACAATACCAGGTATTAGTAGTCTATGCTAAGAAATAGATAAAGCTGTCAATAAATATAAATACAATACTCTTGTTAGTGAATGCATTAAATACTGCATTTGATTATGAATTCTGAACACATTACCCTGTATTAAGACGAGTACTGAGACCTGCATTTGATTATTACTGGGTCAAATCATTGGCTAAAAGCTGCATTAATTGATTATCTCTGATTATCTCTGGGTGGAACATTGGCTAATAACAGAGAAAATTGAGTAAAAATGGCCAACTAATATTATGCAAAGAGAGATGTAAAATGTGATTTTTAATGTTAAGTGTAGAACGATGTAAAATGTTTTTTACACATGCCATTTTCGCAACCTATCTGATCTTTCTGCTTACTTTAATTCACAAATATAAAATCTGAAATGATTTTATTGTCAGTAGAGTGCTTCCCAAATTTGCTTTCCATGGAGAACCTTGAGAATGTTAGAGATTATCGAGAAATTTGGAAGGTAATGGTGGCACAGTATTGATTGGATAAAAGAGTTGAGAACAAAGGAAATACTACTTCGGGATTATCGGTCTTTAGGTTCGGGGGCTAGGAAATCCATCAAGTTCCTAGGGTCAGTAGGATAACAGCTGGTCGGTAGGGTGGTTCATCATTTTGGCATTTCTAAGTGGCTGAAAGGAAGCTACTCCGAGGAAACTAAAAAAACCATCTACAACCTAAAGAAAAACCAGGTATTCTGCTAAACTAAACTTATCAATTACAATACTGAAATATGAAGGGAAATTGCACATTTTTTTAATTTTTTTTCTAAAGCTGTTAGTAATATTGATCAAATGCAAATGTTAAATATTTCAATGCAAATCTTAGAAATTCTTAGAAATAAATGATCAAGAAATTTTGCAGAAAAATTAAACATTTAAATTCTCTTGATTTTGTATATTAAACCCACTTCAATTGAGCTGTAGTGTATAATCTCTACCCCTAAGGAGCACTACAAATTTGCTATGATGAGCTGTGAATCATTTTCTTCAAGTTTGATGATGTGAACTTGTAAAATAAGATGATGGAAATAAGCAACAAATTCATCTTACATAAATCATTTAACTTGGGTAGGTAGTTTATCTTTGCTACCGAGTATGTATATATCTATAATGTTTTAATGGGTGGATTTGTTATGCACCTCCACCGGGGTATCATTTTCTAGCGTTGGCCGAAGATATGGAACATTGTCCACCGGATGAGAGATGGGAATGATTCTGTCCAATTAAAAGGGCTCATACAACTTGAGCTAGAAGACATTAACTACAAAATGAATACCCAATTGTGGTGGAATGTTGAATTTTACGTAGAAATTAAAAATCTAAAATAAGAAATAGAGCATTGGATAGACACATATTTTTTGAGTTTTACTTGCAATTAATTGGCACGTAGAATATCCATAACTTGAAGAATATGGAGGACGTGCTCATCACAAGTCTTATTAAAGATCAAGATAGCCTCTAGATAACTAATGACAGAATTTCCAAGGTGGGGACACCATGTGTCATTAATGAGTCTCAAAGCAGTGACAAGGGAATTGGTGATACCAAAGGGCATTATAACTAACCACTCTAAAATCTTGAATTTGGTCTTCATTTTTCTCTACAATGACGAGCCAATTTCCTTCAATATGACTTGATGCTATCCCGAATCTAGATCCAATTTAGAAAAATAGCAAGCCCCTTGCAAATATTCCAACAAATCGTCACTATTTTGAAATGCACATTTTTTCTTGATCATCACTTTATAGAGAACTATATATTCAATGACGAGCCATTATTCATTTGTTTCCTTGGTGAGGATTTGGGACAAATCTTGCCTTCTTGCAATAGTGTGTAAATGTATTTTTCAATCTCAACTATCTCAATAGGAGTCGTATGAAAGGGATGGGTATTTGTAAGGTGCTTTTGCATGGAAAAGTAGACTCTTAATAAGTTCTTCTTATGAGAAGTGATGAAGTTCATATTGAGATTATGAAATAATTTAAAAAGTGATATTTTGAAGAAAAAAAAGTCAAGTTGTAGGAAGCATAAATAATACTTGTATTAACTCCAATACCACCTCATTAAATAGTTATCTCTTTCTTTATTTTTTAATGAGATTCAAAATATAATCATCCTATTTATTTTAATAATAAAAACTAACTCTCTTAAATAAAACCTAACTATCTCTTAAAGACACTATTATGTTCTATCATTACTATCTAACCATCTCTCTTTTATATATATATAGAATCTGGATTTAAAAAATAAATATAATATCAATCTACAATTGAAATAAAATAAGGTATATATTAAATTTGTAAAACCTAAATACAATGGTTGTATATTAAATTTGACAACCTAGTATTATATAAATTATAACTTACTTTAGTAAACAAAACAAAACAATAAAACAATTTCAAATTTTGTTCAAATAAATAAATATTAAGTCATATTCGTTATATCTTTTACTCGCTTATAAAACTTTGTTTTAACGAATGAACTTGATAAATTAAAAAGACTACTCTAATTTTAATCTTAAAAGACTACTCTAATTTTAATCTTATATTTTTATCATTGATCTATGTGTAAGTGCAAACAACATTCTTAACTTTAATCATGACAAGACATACTAATCACAGAAATGAAATTAAATCCACATTTTTTGCAATATCATTATTAGAAAGTAGTAATATGTATTATTAATTTATAAACAATGACTTATAACATAAAAGTATACATTTTAAAGATGTATCCAAATTTATTTTAAAATGTTTTTGCAAAAGTTAATTTATTATCGAACAAGGAAACTATAAATATAGGTATTTATATATTTATTTTATTATTTTTATTTAAATTTTTAATTTTTAATTTTTAATTTTTAATTTTTAATGTGAATATTTTGAAATTTTTTTAATACTAAATAAAAAAATTATATTATAAAATTTGATTTTTCTAAACATTTTATAAAAAAATATATCTAAAAATATCTAAAATTTTAAATTATATATATATAATTGGTAAATTTGAAATTAATATAGATTTATCTTAATAAACAAATTCAATAAGTATGAATACAATACTCTTCTTTAATAATAAGTGAATTAAAGTATGCATTTGATTATTTCATGTTCACGGTCAATCAACGAGAATAATGAGTAAGAATGACTAACTAATAATGTTATACATTGAAAGATGTAAGAACTGTTTGTTGAATATGTAAATTGTTTTGTTTTGTTATCTTATATATTTTTAAATATTTTGATAAATTTAAAATTAAAATGAATTTATTTTAATAAACAAAATTAATAAATATTTAAATGTAATATTCTTTAATAGTAAGTGAATTAAAGTATGCATTTGATTATTGCAGGGTTGAACATTGGCTAGTAAATCAGAAAATTGAATAAGGATGTCTAACTAATAATATTATGCATTCAAAAATGTAAGAGCAGTTTGTCGAAAGATGTAAACTCATGTATTGTTTTGTTTTATATATATATATATGATAAGATAGATTTATCTTAACAAACAAATTTAATAACTATGGATACAATACTCTTTAATAATAGTAAGGGCATTAAAGTATGCATTTGATAATCAGGGGCTAACTAATAATGTTATGCATTAAAAGAGGATGTAAGATGTAAATTGTTTTGTTTTGTTTTATATATATATATATCCTATCTCTTATCTCTGATGATTATATCTTTTGACTTATTTCACAAACTGTGAATCTGAAACAAATTTTTTCAGTAGTCTGCTTGCCAATTCGCTTTCCATGGAGAACCTTCAGATGCTAAAGATTATGGACAATATATGTCGCTGTCCCACGCCTCATCATAGCATTATGCTGCTGCTAGCGACTGAGGAAGAAAAGGGCTGAATATAATATGATCTAGATTTCCAACCGTAATCTTTGGACTTTTAGGTTTTCAAATGATCCGGCCACCCAAAACAAATATTTGATGGAGAAGTCTCATACTATTAAATAAGAAAAAAGAAACCCCAGATGACAATGTTATGGAAAACACTCCAGCAACTTGCTTTGGGTTTGCTTCTAACCAAGTATGATATTGGAAAGTACTTGGAACTTATCAATTCTTTTCATTGCTTCTAACCAGATCTTATAGAATATCGTTGAATATCTTGTTTAGTTGGCATTTCGACTGAACGGGAATATTTATAAAGCCCGGATTGAAGTGGATGTCATTCCGTAAATCTGTGTTGCGTGCTTGCTGATAGAACCACGGCATATCGGAATTGTTTTAGGAACCACGTGAAAAGTTAACTTTTGAGAATCAAATTCAGTGTCGGTTCAACCTACAAATACTTTAAATTCACTTCCGATGGTTCGATTGCTAAATCGATTCGTCCATATCTATAACGTCGAAAAGGATATATACATCCATCAATCAATGTATTTAAGTCACTATATCAGTCTCCTGTCTCTCCTATGTATCGTCAATAACTTCCACAAATAGTGTTCGGATAGCTTTACATATAACGCAACTTCTGTTCAATCAACTAAAACTGAATCCACTTCGAATGATTCGAGCCTGCAAAACATCACGTGGAAAATAAAAATTCACTCAGAAATCATAACAAAAATTCACACAGAAATCGAGTAGAAGTTAATCTCTATCCCACAAAGATTCTAAGGCCTCCACACCACATCACAACTATGTTATTGGGTCAACTCTATGGAGAAGAGGATGCGTCCATGTTCTACGAGGCTTGGATACCAGTGTTGTACATCGTAGTTATTCACGGATATGCATTTCATTGGGGATCAATCTTATTAGCAAATGTGAGGCTAGTGGTTGTAATAATAATAAATCAACTACTAGCGGAATGCTACATAATTTTATATTCCATCATATCTACTAGAAGTCATCTTTGCTTCTAATTCATTACAGGGAATAGGATGGGCTTGACAGCACACTAAGCCACCCATCCATATATACTACAAAGTGCTATGGAAGTACAAATATACCATCAACTATCAGAATATTTGTGAGGAGTTTATAAGACCTCTATACACATTAATCCATATACAACTGACAAATTTCATGTTGGATGCCGCATTTAAGGCTCTAGTTTATCTTCGTGATTGGTACCTTACAAAATACCATGCACATATAAGGATTTATGGATTCTTCAAACCACCTCATATCCTCTCCAGGTATGCAACTGAAAAGATGGTATTAATGGAGATGGCATATTAGACATACATCAACGCGATTGGATCAAACTTATCAACAAGTAAGAACAGTCCCTATGGCCTCCACTGGCCCTAATTGTTGGCAAGTATAGCATCGAAAAAAATAAAGATGCAGGTTAGGTAAGAATGGATCTAAGTTCCTTTCACTTCATTACTAAAATATTTAGAAGAAATGATCCACTTAATGTGGTAAATATCTATTTTGACGCATGCAAGTTCAAGTATTCCTACACACATGATGTCTTCCAAGACAACGAGGTTTAGAAAAAAGTTCAATCATTGGAAGATTTGTTATGAAGATTAGGAAATTGAAAGTAGTGTGCAACTACTACAAAAGCAAAATAATAAAAAGTGATGTGAGAAGATAAGAGGAAAAAGAAGAAGATAAGTTGAGAGAAGAGGAAGAAGCTACTAAGAAACATGATGAAGAAGCTACTAAGAAACATGATGAAGAAGCTACTAGGAATCTTTAGAAGAAGAAAGAGCAAGACAAACAAAAGCAAGGGGAGCATTCAAACAACCGATATCAATTGTAGGGAGGATAATAAAAAAGAGCTTGAGATTCCCAAGACCAAGCAAGTTGGAACTAACACAGTTATTGTCTAAATCACTATAGAGGACTCCTGGTTATTCGAACTTGGTTATGGATGCTTCACAAATTTAAAGGAGGAAATCGGCCTCATTGAGCTCCCACATATTTGATATAAAAATGAAGAAAATAGTAAAAAGGAACTACATATTTATATAAAAATGAAGAAAATAGTAAAAAGGAACTACATATTTGATATAAAAATGAAGAAAATAGTAAAAAGGAATAAAAATATTAGGAAAATAATTTATGGAAGTCACAATCGAAGCTATATTAGGTAATGGTCTTCGAGAATAAGAATGGATTTTTTTAATAAAGAAATTGCACACAAAGAAAATAAGTTGAATGGAGCTAAGGCTCTATGCATGAAACATAAACATTCAGAGTGATGTGTCCAATGCACAATTGTAGCTACAAGAATAGGTTAAGACTTTGCAAAGCATAGTAACTCGATTGAAAGATATAATAGAGTGGGAAGAATTGAGTTGGAATAAATTCATGAATGCCTTTACAACATTATTGAATGGAAATAATTAATAATAGGTGCACTTCTCAATCTACCCAAATAAGCCCAAAGGAAGAAAAAAAAGCATTATAAATCCATAGCTAATACCATGAAATCCATAGATTAACTTTAGAAATATATAAGTTCAACACTAAATAAATGTGAGTACATAGTCCATACCACTATCAAAGTCATCAAGCATTGTAACTTGACTTTGTTTGGAGAATGGGATAATATGATACAAATTGATTAGAGCAATGCAAAAGTAATCAACGTCAACCGATATAGCCGGCTACTATTAAAGCCATATCTAGTGTCACTACTTAAAACATGATGGAATTTGTGAAAAATCCTTCTAGGGACGCTAAACTCATCAATTCGCATAATATAACGATGCACAAGAACCTTATAGCCATATTAAATGATTTGATAGATCACGAGGTCACTTTTGAGACACTATTTTCTCATAGAATTAAAGTGATGTCCAATGATCATAGTAGGTGGAATGCATACATGATGAAAGGGATCTCGCAACCACCTATCTTTTAAAAATTCTATTCTAAATTGATGTACACTATTTTATAAACTTAATCCCTAATTAAATATGACTAATGAAAATGAAAGAATTTGAAAGGATGCGAGAGTATAAAATAAGGGATAGGAAGGTCAAGAGTTTCATCAACTCATTACCAAGACATTCTTAAAAATAAATCTAATAAAATGCGAAGGAAAAAATGGTTTGAACAAACTGATAATAAGGAGAAGCCAAGAAGCCATTGTTGGCCACAATTATCTGGGAAATACATCTATGTTTCTATGGGGTCTACAATGGTTCCATCAAGTGCATCCCACGCTTAGGAGACCACTCAATAGCATGCTTAGCTGCAAGGGATATACTTTCCCACCAGTCATGGAGTATTCCTACGATTATGTTCAAACCACTTATTTTGTATATTGCTCATTGAATATATTGTAAGAATGTTTTTCTATGCTTTGTATTTTTTTTTGGGTTAAAAAATACATCCTTGCCTATTTATCTTTCAGTAGTTTGCTTATGAAAATTGAATTTAAAGATAATTAGTGATTAGATACTATTCTTAATTATTGGTCAGGTGATTGTGTTTTCATTTCTAACTACAATAATCTTAATTGTTAATACAACACTGAGAGTACATTAAAATTATGCATTTAATTCAAAATCTTTAATCTTTACTCCATAGCCATGATAATTACAATGTATTTGCATAAGGTTAGTTGTTCATAACTTTTCATTATGCATCTAGATATTCTAGAATACATTCTGCAACAAGTAATGGATATTGGGCTAGAATATGGATGGATTCTGCATACCAAATATTGCAAAGTCTAATTCGAACCATTTATTAGGGAGAATCCATGCTACTTATAAGAGGGGAGAGGTATTTCACGCTGTCAATATATACGTTGCACTTTAATTTGGTTTTTGATAAAAAAATTTGAATGATATGTTACACGATGGCCTCCCTATTTAAGATTGACCTTAATAGCATAATGTGAAGCCTCCCATTTTATCTCAAAGTGATGTTGAAAGTCAAGCATACTAAGGATGTGAATAAAACACGAGAGATGTTTGAGATGGTGAAAGGTAGCTTTAGTGTCAAGGATCTAATCAACACTAATCAACATGATTTTGATTTGATAGTACGTGAAGAGGACTCAATAGATTGGAAAACTAGAAAATAGACTTTCAATAAAAATTAAATCCACCCATACAAATTTTAAGGTTAGCTGCAATGTAAGGTAACGGCGAAGGCCAATTTAGGGTTATCTTGCTGTTAACAGGTATGGATGAATACCTCATAAAGAAATTTAAAAGATCAAATAAGAAACAGAGCATTTCATAAAAGCATTTTTTTTTTAGTTTTACCTACATTTGATGGGAATGTAGAATATTTAACACTTGAAAAATATGGGGGATGTCTTCATCCCAAGTCTTACTAAAAATGAATATATCATCTAGATAAATAATGATAAAACATTTAATGCAAAGACTAAATAGGCCATTAATGAGTCTCATAAATTGGTAGGGGAATTGGTGAGACCAAAGGGCATAAGTACAACTCATAAAGACTTATTTTGGTCTTGAATGTTATCTTACATGCATTAGTTTCCTTCATTATGACTTGATCGTATCCTCAAGTTATATCCAACATTGAAAAATAATAAACCCCTTGTAAATGATCAACCAAATCCTTGATACATGGAAATGGGTATCTTTTCTTGATGGTCACTTTATTGAGAGATTTATAGTCAATAACTAGAGGTCATTCATCACTTTTTGTCTTAGGTGTAATGCACTAAAATGTTGTGCCCCAAAAGTGATTAAGTCCTTTTCTCTTATTTGTTTGATAATTAAACATTATACATGATGATTTACTATGTATTTGAACATACGTTATGTTGAATTAAAGATTACCTTGTTCTTACGTTGAATGCACAAACCCGAAGGAAGAGCCTTGGTCTTTATAGGCATTACATGATTAAAAAAAAGACTATAATTTTAGCAAAAATAAATTATAGAAAACAAATGAAAAATCACCATTAAAAAAACATAATTGACATGATAGTCACAATCCCATTTACACCTAAGAAAACATGTTAAATTTAGACTACCTATAATACAAGAGACTCATAGAGAAATGAAACGATTTGACTTCTTAGGAGGGGGCACCCAAGAGGAAAATACATAGAGAATGTGTCAGCTAATTGGTATATGTGCAATAGATGACCAAGATTCAAAGTTCAGGCTAGTTTGTAAAAAATTGTCTCTATGGTCATAGAGAAGGAGCATCATAAATGTTGAGGCAAGAGGACTCCTTGTATTTTGTGTTTGACAAGAGGATTACTTGTATTTTGTGTTTGGAAATAGGACTTCCTGTTTGTTTTCAACCAAGCAAATCCTAGTAAAATTTATTCTTTCATAGTTAGGTACAAGATATATAGATTCCCTAATTTTTGTTGCTGTGAGTACTTGTATAGTGCAAGGAGCTAACTCGGATGGGTGTATCTACTTGGTACTTAAGTCTAGATTTTAAAATTGAGACTTACAGGTTAATAATAACTTGAGAGTCTAGTTCCTAGAGAGATCAAGAACTGGCTCGGGGGTGACTATGCGAGAATTGAACGTTGACTCGATTCTCGATTGTCTATGATTGTGCAATTTGTGGCTTTTCCCACTAGTTTTGCAGAAAGAATGAATTAGAAGTGAGAGGAAAAAAATAAGTACATCAATTTGTATTGTTTATCTTTCCTCATGCATAGATTTATTTTGTTTCCTTTTTAAAATGGATAGACAATATTTTTTATGAATAAATCATATTAAAAGCTATAATTTTTGTTTAATAACAAAGATTGAATTATAATTTTAAATGAGAAGAGGATCAATTAAATGATTTATCACCAGGGCGAAGTGAAAGGAAACATGTACATTAATCCAATATTCCTTAACAAGATCTCTTAAATCCCTTGTCAAATAACAAGGACTATAAGAATTAGGTAGAGAATACTACATTGTACACTATCATAGTACCAAACATTAGTTCTCGGCAAATAAGAAACAATTTAAGGCTACTGTAATTATAAACCTGTACATTGGGTTTTAAAATGATAATACACATAATATGTAAATAGACTATAAAAAAAATATTATGAGATATAGTCACACCCAAATCCTTGCGTAAAGTATAGTTCTTTGAAACATAGATGCGAGCACCACAAGAACTTAATAAACAAAGTTACATCAATAATATACTAATGTACACAGCCTCGACTTAGCGACCATGGGGACGCAACATAGTACATATATTCGTATAAAACTAAATTATTTAACTAATCACAACACAATTTCTCAATAAAATTTCATGAGTATTAGATTAAGGAAATAATAATAATAAATAAATAAGTATAATTTTAATACACACTCTTTTAAGAAATGGAAAGATTGTGACTGTGAGGTAAACTTACCCAAGTTAGCATGAAAAGTCTCACCGTGGCGTGGACAATTCACAGCTGTACAATGCACTATTATGGGGAAGAATGCACACTCAGGTAGAAATGTATACAAGAACTTGGCGTACCCTAGATAGAAATGAAAATTAGAGAGAATTGTTCATACATGACAAATAAATTATAGAGATCAACCCTAATCCAATAATTACTTAGAGTGCAACAATAATCCAAACAACTACAATTACACTGCTAAAAGAACAACTAATAGTTAAACCCTTCGAACCATTGAAAATATAAAAGCTCGATTTCTGAGAACGACATTAAGATCTTTATGTTGAATCCTTCACGGAAGTAACCCAACTCACAGTAATCATTGATCGAACCCCTTCTTCAGAGCTCAAACCCTTTCCCAAACGATCAAAATAAAGTAAAAAGGGTAAAAAGCAACACTTTTACCTACCCTTATGGGGCCGAGGGTTAGAGTACTATCCTTCTCATTTACCTTGATTTAGAGTACTATCCTTCTCATTTACCTTGATTTATGCCAAGTATGAAGACACTGCTACCTTGATTTATGCCGAGTTATATGAAGACACTGCGAGGATGGATATGTGGAAACAATAAATGGCAAGACCATAATTATTGGCCTCGACGTGGCAAAATGCCACTAGCACAGAGATCTTATACCCACTTGCAACAAAACTTTATATAGTTCGATAGAGTTTCCAACTTTCCTAAAGAATAAGAAATGGCAGTGCAGCATGCCAATCTCACTCCATAGGTAATGGTACATATCCATAACATTAACACAATATTCAATATTGTTAATTGTTTTTTAAGTTTAATTGTAATTATGTATTGTTTATGTTTTAGTTATCTATTTTTTTTTAGTTAACTGGGTTGATTATCGCTATGTGTTATTTATGTGTGAGTTAAGAGTTATTCATACATTAATTATGAGTTTTTTTTATTTTTATATTTTTATTTTGAATTTTAAACCCCATAAAATCAATTTGGACAATATACTTATCCCATCCTCTTTCAATCTAAAAAAATATAAATAATAATCCACCCTAAATTCTAAAATATATAAATAAAACAAAATTTTATATAAACTAAATAGAAATATAATAAAGATCCTTACATTAACTATTGCCTTAACAACAATATCTGAACCCAACAAAAGAGGATGTACATTAACTATTACGTTAACAACGATATCTGAACCCTTCATGAGAAATGTAATGAAGATCCTTACATTAACTATTGCCTTAACAACGATATCTGAACCCATCAAAAGAGGATGTACATTAACTATTGCGTTAACAACGATATCTGAACCCATCATGAGAGGATGTAGTGTTTCTATGGACTAACCATCAAAACAAATAAGAATAGCTCAATACCGTTGGGTATAATTAAAGTTTAAGAAAGATCTTTGAAATAAAATTTACAGGCCCTAACCACATTATAATCATACGGGGTTTACAACCTTTCTTTAACCATTACATCCATCGAGATTAACTCATTATGCCGTAGATAAATTCTAACTCTATAAGTGGATTATATGCAAAGGACTCAGATTTCACAATGGACTTTGTATTTGGTATTGTAAGATGTTTTATTTCTAAAACATAAGGTTAGTCGTTGAAGTGATGGACTTTTACATATAAGGCAGTTAGCAAGTTAGGAATGGGTAAGTTACATATTAAACAAAAGAAATAAAAATGGGGGTGTTTGTACACATTATAATAGGGATAATAAAGAAAATTAAACCACAAGGTGTTAAGCTAAGGTAAATGTTGTAATAGTGTTTAATCAATGTTAACTATACCGATAGGGTTTACATTATAGTGAGGGGTATTGGGAAGGTGCTTATGTAATATAGGTATCTTTTTTATTGAAATGCTTAGGATGAGACATGTAAGGTTGTGAAATAATTTAAAAAATCTTTATTTAGAAGAAAAAATATTAAAGCCTGCAAGGAGTATGTCAATGTAATGGTCATTTGATTTAGAAGGGAGTGGATCCTTTATGAAGTGAAAGTGTGGAAGTTAGATTTAATACAAAAGTTGATATGTCAACATAAATAAAAATGTATAAATTATATTTTTGTTAACTCCAATAGTGTCATATTATATAGCTAGTGTTTCTTTAAATAAATATAAAAGAAAAATAAATTTAATATCAATTCACAATAATTATTATATCATAAGTCTATTGGTTGTAGTTTGGTTGGTTGGGAGGAATGATTATTGTCCTCCCCACCCGGTTCAATTAGTGATTATCTTGTACAATCCTTATTATAATGGAAAGATGGATTCAATTTTATTTTAAAATGTCTCATCACAAATTAAATAATTACCTAGCAAGGAAATTCAGAAATATGTATGTATTTCTTTATTATTTTTGTTTAAACCTTTAATGTCTTTGTGTTAGAGGATTAAACCTAAAAAGAAATTGTATTGAAATTTTTTTATCTCTAAACAGGAATCTCGTATTTTTTTTTAATTAAAAATATTTTTTGTTAAATATAAAAATAAGATAAAAATTCATTTTAAAAAGATTAGATTTTTATTAATATTTAATAAATTTAAAATTAAAATAAACCTATGCTAATAATAAATAGATCGAGCTTAATAAATTATATAAATCCATTAGTCCTGTTAATAATAAATAGATCGAGCTTAATAAATATAAATCCATTAGTCCTGTTATTACGTGCATTAAATATGAATACAATACTTTTGTCCTACGCGTACTCTTGTGAGTAAGGCATTAAACACATACTGCATTTGATTGTCAATTATGAACACAATACCAGGTATTAGTAGTCTAAATACAATACTCTTGTTAGTAAATGCATTAAATACTGCATTTGATTATGAATTCTGAACACATTACCCTGTATTAGGACGAGTACTGAGATCACCTGCATTTGATTATTACTGGGTCAAATCATTGGCTAAAAGCTGCATTTGATTATCTCTGGGTGGAACATTGGCTAATAAAAGAAAAAATTGAATAAAAATGGCCAACTAATATTATGCAAAGAGAGATGTAAAATGTGATTTTTAATGTTAAGTGTAGAACGATGTAAAATGTTTTTTAACAGATGCCATTTTCGCAACCTATCTGGGATCTTTGTGCTTACTTTAATTCACAAATATAAAATCTGAAACGATTTTTTTGGTCAGTAGTGTGCTTCCCAAATTTGCTTTCCATGGAGAACCTTGAGATGTTAGAGATTATCGAGAATATTAGTAGCTGCCCTAACCCTCATCATAGCAATATGCTGCTGCCCGACTGACGAAGACAAGGGCCGAATATAGTATGGTTAGGTTAACAACCGAATGCTTTTGGACTTCTGGGTTTTCAAATGATCCGGCGACCCAAAACAAATATTTATGAGATTTCTCATGCTATACCAAAAAAAGGAAAAAGAGAAACCCCAGATGACAATGTTTTGGGAAACCCTCCACGCCACTTGCTTTTGGTTTGCTTCTAAGCAAGTATGATATTGGTTTGCTTCTAAGAAGTATGATATGCTGTTCACTGTGCTTTATTGGCCAGATATTTTAGAATATTGTTGAATAACTTCTTTGGTTATCATTTCTAAATCCCTGCTTCGAATATTTTGAAGTGGTATCAGAAGAATCTGTGTTTGCGCGCAACCGCATATCGGAATCGTTTTAGGAACCACGTGAAAGTTAAGTTTTGAGAATCAAATTTACTGTCGGTTCAACCTACAAATGCTTTAAATTCACTTTCTACGGTTGTAATCTTAAATCGACTCGTCCATCTATAACTGTTTGAAAAGGATATATACATCTATAAGTCATTATATCGGTAACCTGGTTTCCCCTGAGCCTCGTCAATCTCCGAAGTCTTGTCAGTAACTTTCACAAATAGTGGCTGGATACCTTATAATGCAACCTCTCTTCAATCAATCAAAACTGAATCCACTTCGAATGATTGGAGCCCACAAAACATCATGGACAAATAAAGTTTATGTCACAAAGAAGAACATAATTCATTGTATTTGTTTACTAGATGTTTCAAACTGAATCCACTTCTAATTATTCGAGCTCACAAAACATCATGGTAAAAGCAAAATTCTCTCGTAAATCAAAACAGAATTCATTGAATCTGTTTACTAAATGTTTCACTAACATGATAAGTCTCCAGTGAATCTGTTTACTAAATGTTTCACTCACATGATAAGTTATTAAAATTCGGGTCATAGGAAGAGTAGCAAAGTCAATGGTTGAATTCACTGCCGGGCCTTCGATGACCTGAAACATTCTTCCCGGATTTTATTGCGGTGAATCTCTTCGAATTTCGTGAGGATTCACTTACCGAACGCAAACACAGATTGCCATCAATTAATGGAGTATGTAGTAAATGGAGTATGTAGTATGTGTGGAGATTTGGGCACGGAGAAATAACGGTTTCGGAGCCAAAGATGTTTATATTGCCTTCAACACACAGTATACATTTCAACACACAGTATACATGATCTATTTTTCATTGTAATATTTTTATAATTACACCCATAGGTGTTGGGATTTTGGATTTTTTTTAGTGGATTAACAAGATTAACCTGAGTATAACAAGTGTACAAGGGAAATTTATTTCATGGTTGTGGTATCTTGTTATGGTCAAATGCATCTTAATTACAATTTAAATAAGTTAGGTTAAGTGGTAGTTAAGAAAATAGATATGTTTATTAAATAGTATTTGTTTTATGTTTATATTATACTGGATAGATATTTTTTAAGATGAATAGGAACCCCAAAAAGAAATATTGGATTGTATATGGACAGTCGACCATGTTAATTGGGTAAATGTCCAAATTTATAAATAATAGCAAAGTGGATGTGCAATAGTTAGAATAAGTAAAGATGAATGAGAATAGAAAAATTTGAATCCTCTTTATCTCTATAAAACCTTTTTTTATTATACTTTTTTAAAATATTGTCTATCATATTCACATTAAATAATAAATTACACTTATCCTCCACATTGCTCTATATAATCTATACAATAATCTACCTTTGCTCTATATAATCTATACAATAATCCACCTTTGTTAATATTTATTTGAAGATACCAAATAGTATGTAGTGCATAAAAATTTAACATTGATAAATTTGTTTATTTTATGTAATTATATATCTTATTATTAATATTTAAAATATTTTATTTAAAAATAATATTAAGATATTTATATAAATATATTTTTTATAATAATGTATTGTGTTAAGTATTCCACATTAAACACTAGCTTAAGCCTATCCTTCAAAATGATTGTAGAAAAAAATCAATCTATGAAACTAGTAAAAGAAAACCCCTAAACAATATGGAGAATGAAAAGGAAGTTGGGATTAACCCTATAACATGAAGCATTGAATGAATGCATGCGTGACTCAATTGATGTATTGTTACGTAAGTGGCATTTGGGGCATCGTGAATCCATCTCCTCCTTTAGTTCTTTATTCTATTCATTTAGGGTATTTGGAAACTTAGAAATTGTATTTTATTTGGACATTATGTTTTTAACTTCAACTGTGCTCTTTGTGCTCTTCATTATATTGTGATGATTCTCTCTGGTGCTTGTGTGACAAAGAAAGTTTATAGGGCCAAGGCCCTTACTGGACCTACCTTTGATGAGTCGGGTCCTTCTGAATACTTTGATGGTGTTGAACAACAAGGTAGGTGTTGGGTGGGTGGTCTCATTATTGTCTCGTCCTCAGAATATTTTGAGTATGCATTGGGATATGGTTTGGGAAGCAATACACACGCAGAACTATTGTCACTATGGTGTCTATTATGTTATTTGAACCATTTGCAGATTACCAACATGCAGATCTATCGAGACTCATCTGTCATTATTGGATGGCCATTGGTCTCCAATGCGCTCAATGTGGCCTCTCTTGAACACTGGAGGAAGAAGGTCGGAATACTACTGGAACAGCTTGATAATTTCACTATCAAACATATCTCCCGAGCTTATAACCACAGGGCAGACTGTTTATCAAAGAAAGGTCTTATTCTAGAAGAGGGCACTCTACAGGTTACACACTTTCATGAGCTTAGGCCTGCGAAATATGAGGTTGTGCGTATTTATTAATGATGTAATTTTCTTAGAACATTTATGTATTTTTTATATTTTGGGGTACCTGCTATGTGGATGGTACATCTTAGTACTTTGATTACTCTAGAAGTTACTTCGTAGAACTAGTGAGTTGTATATTTGGTAGAAATAGGTTATTGATATATAGACAAACTGAATGATAGTACACTATCCATGAGATAGGTTATATTGTAAATTTCCTTGATTCACCTTTATGAATAGTAAGACATATTTTTTTCAAGTTGAAAAAAAAAGAGGAACACGTAATTGCTTTTTTGCGAGAAGAATTGCAAAATCATGTATGTTAGAAAGTTTACATGCAAGTGGACTAGAAGAAGAAGTACTATTACAAGAAGTTCCTTTATATGTTTTACTTTTCATTATAATTTGCTTTTATGTTGCAAAATGATTCTTTTATGTTGTTGAATGTGAACGTACAATAGTGAAACAGATGTGATTATAAAAAAGAAAATATTCTTTGAAATTAATGATATGAAAAAAATGAATATATTGATGGAAAAGGTAGAGATGGTTAGAAGAAGTTTATGTGGTATGTTATATTTTGCATGATTCCTTTATGTTTTAAAATATGAATATACAATATTTGAAGAGGTGTGATTATAAAAAAAAAATGTTTTTAAAAATCATTAATCGTAAATAATCATGAAAAAGTTGAATATAAGTATGGAAAAGGTAAAGTGATTTTTGCAGATAGTTTATTAACTAATGTCAAAGGTATATAAATTCATATGAAGGGCACAAAAAATTTTAAACTATATTTTTACAACACTTTAAACCAATGTAAAAAATTTTAGACTATATTTTTACAACACTTTAAACAAATGTTGAATCGTACATGTCTAATGTTGGTGATAATGTAGCAAGATAGAGGGGACATTGTATATGTTTTATAGAAATTATAAAAAAATATTATAATAGATATTAATAGACAATATATTTTTACAACACTTTAAACAAATGTTGAATCGTACATGTCTAATGTTGGTGATAGTGTAGCAAGATAGAGGGGACATTATATATGTTTTATAGAAATTATAAAAAAAAAATTATAATAGACATTAATAAAAGAAGAATATGTGAAGTAAAACATTTGAATTATTATAAAAGTAATAATGTTTTATACAAATTATAAAAAATATTATAATAGACATTAATAAAAGAAGAATTTGTAAAGTAGAAAATTTGAATTATGATCAGTTTAGAGTAGTTTTGATATGGAATTGTGGACTTTGTATATCTTATGTACTCTTTAATTTCAATAAAATAATAAAAATAAACTTTTTTTTTTCTGAAAAAAAATAAAACATTTGAATTATTATTATTATTATATAAATAAATATGAAATAATAAATAGTTTAATGTCTAAAACATAATAAATAAAATAAAACAAAACAAAATGTTTGTTAATTAGTAACAACCTTATGAGTGTCATTCTAAAAAATTTATTGAAGAAAAAGACTATGCTTCCATTAGTGGCAACTGTATGAGTATGACTCTCAAAGATTTATCCATTGTATGAGTATGACACAAAGATTTATCTATAGGGGATTTTAAAGGTTTATCAATAAGAGAGTTTAATAAAGATTATTTTTTACATTTTTTCATTGCTTGCATTGTTCTTTATCTTGGGTGAGGTTGTTTGTATGAGATTTTTTTTATGTATATAAATTTAAGTGTTTTATATAATAATTATTTAATATAAGTTATTATAATAATGAAAAACTGTTTTTCCAGTATATGAGTATGACACAAAGATTTATTCATAGGGGAGTTTAAGGTTTATCAATAAGAGAGTTTAATAAAGTGTTTGTAAAGATTATTTTTTACATTTTTTATTGTTTGCATTGTTCTTGGGTGAGGTTGTTTGTATGATATTTTTTTATGTATATAAATTTAAGTGTTTTATATAATAATTATTTAATATAAGTCATTATAATAATAATTTTTTTTTTTAAATACATTAAGGAGAAAGTGAAAGGTTTAGGTGTGTATATAATATGTTGAAATAAATTGACATAATTAACAAACTATGACTTTATTTTTATTTTTAAATTTTGAGCTAAGTTGATAGAAATAATAGAAAATTAAGAGTTGTAAACCATTGTTGGAATATATAAATAGATAGTTAAGCTTGATATTGTAGGTGATTTAGGGCATATCTTGGATGCCAATAAAGATGATCACATATCTATGAATATTTCAACTCTAACTATATTTTAAAATGAAAGTGACAATTATGTGTGAAATGAGATATGTGGTTTAATGTAATTAAAAGAATATCTATGTAACTATTATGAAGATGGATAATTATAATTATAAACATGAATATAATTATGAACATGAATATAATTATGAACATGGATAAGGTGGTTTAATGTAATTAGAAAAATATATGTGTAACTATTTTAGCCTTGTTAATTTTAATTTTAATAATAAATAATGTATTATATTATGCTTCCTTCAAATTATTTTTGCTTTCATAGTTTATTGCTATGCACTCTAAGATAAGAAACATGCATTGCAACAACACTCAACTCCCCTATTTCCCCATAATTGACTAGTCATTCTTTATGTATGAATCAAGTTTTAAGAATCACTTAAACCACCTTATTCAAGTTTATAATTATTGTTGTGTTTATTCATTCATCTTCCACATCCATCATGTATGATTTGTAGCTTCACTATAATTGCTCATTTTCATAAACTCTTATTGCTCTCCAATTATATTCTTGTACTAAGAAAATCATGTCTAAAAAAATGATTTAAAGGTACCACGGAATCCAATCTAGAGTTTTACAACCATAAAACAACATCTTAAAGTATTATCATTTATTTTATGAAATATTAAACCCACAAAAATGTCCTCAACCTTTAACTATTCAACAATATCCTATTAGAATAAACAAATTATACTTTATATTATGGAAAACTAAGCGTAACACCGGGTAAAGAGTTATGGAAACTATATATACCACCAAGTGGGACATATGTCCATCAAATCCAAAGGTAGTTAAGGCATGAAGGAACTCTTCATTGGTAGCGAGTACTAGGTCCAAAGAGGTATGAAAATAAGAGACGTTATCAAAGATGATATCAAATCTCTAGTCAAGAGGTAGCAAAATAAGAAGACGTTACCAAAGATGATATTAAATCCGTAGTCATCTAATAAGTAGGGCTAATGCTAAGGGATTTTTCTCGTTATGAGTAGATTATTGAAAAGGTTGGAACCAAGACCCATAATATATTTGTGTAAGAGAAACAAAAGTATTTCTTAGAAATGATGAGTCATTATAAAGTAGGGAACCAATACCCAAAATTTAATAATGATTATAAGGAAAAACATTATTTATTTTATGAACCATATTAATATTATTTGTAATATCATCTATCATAACTATTTTTTTCTTATGGGAAATTGAATAATATGAAAAAGAGATTGTGTAATTTTCTTTTATTGCATATATATAGTTCCTCACAAATAACATGTTATATTCTGAAGCACAATCCATTTCTTTGATATTAATTGAAACAATTTTACCACCTAAGGTAAATTACCGAGGGATCCTAAAAGTTGGGAAGGACTTGCTGCAAAATATCACAAAATAATATGTGATGGGAAAGATTTTAAGATCTAATTTACTTTTAAGTTATTTATGACGTGAAACATCAAGAAGCTCCTTCATAAAAAAAAATACATTAATAAATGTGAAAATTCTAATAATAATTATGACTTAAAAATACCAACAATGAGGAAGATATTAAGCATGATTTGACATTGTTTAAATAAAATAAGCTATGAATTAAATTCCATAGACTCAATACTTAAAATAACATTTAACAAGGCCTTATGATGTAAATGGAAATTTTACAACACCTATATTATGACTTAAATTCCATAGACTCAATACTTAAAATAACATTTAACAAGGCCTTATGATGTAAATGGAAATTTTACAACACCTATATTGAAAAATACCATGAACGGTTTATGCTAAATCTGTAATAATACCATAGTGTTAAGGATTCCTATTATATGGATTATGTGTTATTATTTATAATAGATCTTGGAAAAAACCAATCAAGTATTTTCTAGTGGCAATTCTATTTGAAAATGACCATTATAAGAATAAGAACAATGTCCCTTTATTTATAAGACTCAAGGTTAGTGTCTCATATTTATTCTTACATGTTTGAGGATTCACCATACCAAGATCCACTGAAATTTTATGATTGAAATGATCACTTAGTTCGAATATTCCTCAAGAGGCTCAAACAAACTCTTTAACATAATTATAAATATGGTTATGATGTGGGAAAGGTTGTTGTGACACTAAAAGGTTTTGTTGTTAGTCTAATTAGGTTGTTCATTCCTCCATCCTTTGATTTTAGAAAGAATGTGTTGACACTTAGAAAAATTCTTGCGTCGACATTAGGGGTTCTCCCCAATGAAAAGTCCCAATTGTACTCTTCATTATTTGAAATAGGGAACATATCCGGCTACCGTTCAAGATTGTTTCATAATGAATTTTCCAAATGTGACCTGACCCACCGTTTAGGATTTTAATTGATATTAAATTGAATGCTAGCTACAAACCTAAATGCAAAATATTATGCTCACTAAATGGTACGTGTTTGACCGATAGGAAGAAGCCTCACACCATGATGCACATGTTCTTTCCTCCCATCTTATCATTTCTTTTATTGTCGGCCACCCAACTGAATGGCCCAATTAAATGCAATATTTTATTTCAACTAAACTATCCTTGCAAGGAGTGGGGTTAAGAGAGAGAGAAATGTAAGGTAACTGCAACATGCATTTTACACGAGATAACTACTGGAAATAAACACATTTAACAATTACAAAATAAAGTTAACACATTAGATAATTGGAGTATTAACATTCATTACATCCATTGCTCATACAAAGCAATGAAAACTGTGTTTACTTGCACATGCACTAAAATAATTTAGAAACTATTAGAATAGTCCAATTCAGACAAGAACTATATTACTCCATTTTAGTAGAAAGAAGAAGGAAATCTATTCCATGCATTCATCCATACAATTTGACATAGTCTACCATCCAAGATTCTGCCTATAAAATTGCTTTGTTCATTATCATAAATAATTCTTACATATGAGTTTCAACAGAATCTTCCTAAAAAGAAAGCCTCGTTCTCCCCCTAACTTCCTCTATTCACCCTTACTATTCAATCCCCCTAGGTGTCTTTTCATTTCACCTTCCTTTAGCAACAACTCTTTGTCTTCCAAGACTTTTTTTCATATTTCAGTTACAATTTAAATAAAGGGAAAAAAATACATAATATTTGTAAAACAAAATTATTACATTATGAGGGTGGGGCGCCTTCTTGAGTTTGTATAAATTCATCCCAAAGGCCACTTTCATAAGATACAATGTTCAACTATTGTGGATGAGCTATGCCGATTAGCCAAGTATTGTGTTTTCAATGTTGCTTGTCCAATATGTTCTTGTAAGTCCTCTAGAGTAATATTTTCCAGACTTCGAATAATAGCTATGTCTTCATCCTTAATGGTCCTCAGTTCAGTCAATCACTTCTCTTTCCCTACATGGATTTCAAATGCACCAGGAGAAGGAAAATAACATTTTTCAAACGCTTTGGCTATATTTTGGTGGATCCCTTCATATATGGAAATAGAGGATGACACCTCATTTTGCAATTTCCTCTTAGCCTTTCTAGATTTGAAAAATCCAACTTCAATTATTATGTAGATCTCTTACGAAAATGGGGAGGTATTTCCTTTACTTTATTTCTCCAAGCAGATAGCTTCTTCATTCTGTTACAAATCTCCCCTAACTTCTATTAAGTGGCAGTAGTCAAGTCTCAGATATATGTTTGAGTCTAGCCACTATTCCCTGTACTTCAAACGTTTGGTTTGTAAGTAGATCCTATGAACGGAACAATTATTCTTGAAGAGTGGATGCACAATCATAAAACAAGGTTAAATCCTACTTCTTCTCTTGAGCAGTGTTCAATGCAATTGTCAATGAATCCTTTTCTCAATTAATGTTAGCTACTTGAGCTTGCAAGTCTCCCTTTTTGATAGTGAGGGCCTCTATTTGTTGGTCCCGTTGAATTTCCTTTTATTGCATCTCTTGTAATTGGGACTTTAAATCTATCTTCTCTCCTTCCAATATTAGCACTTGAACATTCAGTGATCTCTTTTTGCTTCTAGACTTTGAATGGTGTTCATGGATTCTCCCTTCTGAAATTCAAGGGTATCCCATAGCATTTAAGTTCAATTCCTTCATTCCCTGCTTGAATCAGATTGTCCTTGAGATTAACTACCTTGGCCTTACTGCTATCTACATTCTCTATCAATTTGTGTATATTGTCTTCATTGGACAGGGATGCACTTACTCCCACAGATGCTATGAATTTCAGGTCCCTATTGGTACCTTCAACCACTGGAACTTCCTGTATTGTAAAAACATCAGACCATTAGACAATTTTAAGCCTCTTTTTTGTCCGTTTCATGATGGTATTTCTTTTGAGATCATAAACTGTGGCGTGTTTCTTGGAGGGTGTGACTAGAGTGATTCCCAAATCAACAAAAGGAAGATGTCCTCTAGTAAGTGGAACTCTCATGTTGGTTTCTATTGTAGCATTAATGCCCATATCTTGGTCTTCATTTCCCGGTTCATCACCTCCTCGTTGACCTTGACTTTCCACAACTTTCTTGAAGGCTTCGTCTTCTTCTTTCTTCTATTGGAGTTCCTTTTTCCAAGCTGATTCATGTTGTTGTTGTATTAACTTTGATATTTTATTTTCTTGTTCTACTGGAAGCTTATCCAATTGTTCGTTTTACATCATTTTCTATAATTCTTCCACGTCCTCTCTTTATTTTCTATCTTCCTCAACCTTCCTTGATAGTTCTTCTTCCTGCAATCATTTTCTTGTTTCTACCAAGAGGGATTCTTCCACTAATTTCTTCCTAGTAGCTTCTTCTAAGTTTTCTTATGCCGAGGCATTGGATGGTTTTCTCGAGCTTGTTTCCTTACCACATGTTATCACTAGAGTTGGACCTAGACTACTAAGGTTCAAGCCTAGAGAAATATTAATAGTAGGTAAAGTATAACTAAGGATTATTGTATATAAATAGGTAAAAATAGGACAAAGATCAAAATATAATATAAGGTATGACTGCAGCAGGTATATGATGTAACATACTGTAGCATGAAGGTCTACATGAATTTATAAAAAGAATGAATTCAGATCATCAAAAACATACATGTCATTTATAAGAGTTCTGGTACAAAGAATAAGATTATACATAAACCAAATCATAAACACATGCAAGCTTTATCAATTCATATATTAAACAAAACTTGTCTCATTCGATTATAATCATTTCAAAGTGTTTCTTCATATCAAGATAAACAAAATACATGCCTGAACATCATGCTATCAGTCTGATCACCATAGCTCTATCCAACCCTTCCTCAGCCCTCGGCTGGAACTCTCTCTCTTAACTTCTCACAACCCCTGCATTTTATAGCTAAACTGAGTTCCTAAAACAGTTTTTTGAGATCCACAATCTCAAGATCGAATACTGTTTAATCCCAGAAGACGAGCCATGATCTGCTTCTTTGGTAATTTTTATGACTGCCACATGTTCATTGGATGCCCTGCATTCTAGCTAAAACTTTGACTACTAATCCTCTGTCTTCAATCTATAATTTAACAGAAGAGTGAGCTTGTGTTATTATATATGGATCTGATTACAAAATCAGGGACTGCTCCCTTATCGTGTTTGATTGGTCAATCGGTGGCTCGAAATAGGGGATGTCTAATTTGCTTGTTTTGGATGCTAAGCCTTCTCCTTCAAATGTGGAAAGAATTGCAGAACTGATACCCAGGCACTTCAAAACGCCTAACGCTTGGCATCAGGATAATTACCATTTGAACTTGGGCTCGAACTTTTTTAATGATGGATCTGGACTTGACATTGATGATGACCAATGATTACTCTGCTTGAAAATCTGGAAAAGATGTTATGTTATCCTAGAAATCTGAAGGTTAAACTTGAGGAGGTAGCTGATTCTTATCCCCTCTTTGGCTGAGTTCGATTCCTACGTTGGATTCTAGTTGTGTTCTCAATTTCCAATACCCTGTACACATCTGTGGATTCCATCAATAGTAACCGGAACATTTCTTAACATTCAAACCTCACCATTACTTGGAACCATGAATTGGTAATCTTATCTTTATCTTTTGACACTCTCGAGCATACTTGACACTTATAACTTAGCGTCGTGTATCTATGGAACCTCCTCGATGGATTCAGAGCTTTTCTCATAAACACTTGAATATTCCTTTGACAGCTAGCATGCGCACTCCTTTTGCTAAACATTGGCCTTTCATTAATAATTTTAGTGTTGCTTGGCAATTAATACTTTAATAAAATGCTCAGCCTCGACTCTCCATGTGGATGCTTCCTCGAATCCTTATTTCAATTTAAATGTATGGAGTGAGAATAATAAAAAGCATGAATATTCAACAATGACAACCAATTCATTAATAAACTGACTTATAAAATCTGTCCTTGGCGCTCTTCAAAACTTCTCCACCGTGTGCTTCGAGATCTAGCTTTTAATATAAATGTATTAATGAATTTAATGAGCTAATAATTTTGACACCTGTGAGCACATATATCAATCGGTTCACCCCTGTGCGTTTTGACAGATGAAGCTTTGTCTAAGCCCTGCCAACTATCTTCATTTTCCTTATGCAGGAATCGAAACCGGCAGCAATATCATTCTTCACATTTTTCAATATGTTGGTAGTATACATCCCGAAATCATATAATCATTCAAACTGCCATAACATTAGATTTTGTATTATTTCAACAAAGAATTAAACACTTTGAACAATCAAATGCAAATGAGCCTTATTTTGATTTAATAAATGACATGGTGATAAAACAAGTAGGAGCGAGGATAAAGTTTGTAAAAGGAAAATCAAAATTCAAGGACAAGCTGTGGTAGAATTAGGAAAATGATTATGTAAAAATCAAAATTCTAAGGTAAATCTAGGTTACAACCCTAGAGATAACACCACCCTTCCTTTTGTTGAGTCTTATATCTAATTCTACGAGGTTTGGAACCCGTCTATATACTTCTTCTTCCCTCAAGAATTGGTCAACATATTCATAGCGAATTTTAATAGACGGGCAATGCAGATCCACCTTTTGGTGACTATCATTTCTTATAAATATATTCTTTCTGAAGTGAACGGAATCCAAGTCCTTTACCACATCCTAGGCATATTTAACCTTGTTCAACTTGTATGATCCGATTATCAATTGAAACGAAGGCTAGGAAGCATTCTTATTGTTATGTAGGAAATGGATGATTCCATTTACAAATGTTTGCCTCATAATTTCTTTCAAAATAATGTGATCTGTGACATACTTGGGTAACAACAATGGATGCTTTGATCCTCCATAAATGCACAAGTATCTTCCCTCAAGAGTGAGATGGTAATCACCCAATTGTGTGACTAGTGTAAGAGCCTCCTCCGATATGCAATCTAGTTCTTTTTCATATATCAACTTGTATAAGGGTACCATGAACTCCTCGAAGGTATGTTTGTAGTAGCTCACATGCTTTTGGTATGATAGATAAATAGGAGACTTATTGGGATTCCAACAACATCTGAGACCCAGAAGAGGGAGTAGAGTCATGATACAATATACCAAATAAGAAGACATATGGAATTTTTTCTTATTTACCTTGAGGCCTTACTAAGCATATTGGATAGCTTGTTCCATGTTCTCAGAAATAATGTCTTCCCAATTAAAAACAATACCATGCATTATAATATGATAAAGTAATGGCACCCAACTGAGCTTGTAATGAGTTGAGTTGGGCCTCCCATAGAGCCCACATATGAGAGTAGAAGCAATCCTGAATGGAGTATTCAAAAACTTACTTTCATATTCCCCATTGTATCTTTAGTGCAACTACTTTCCTGATAGCAACACCTTCTTTGCCCATTATGCATAGTCCAGTTTCAATTTTGTTATCCATTCTTCCATAAAAAATGATCTTGGAGCTAGGAGTCTATATGTTTCACCGATATGTGTAGGATGGAACAAGGAAAAACCTTTCCTCGTAGTTCTTGTAATGATACGAGATTTGGTATCAATATGGGGAAGTATCCATCCTGTCATTTCAACACAAGGGAACAGTTCAGGCCTGGCTGCACCCTTGTGAATGCCTGAGTTTTTGATGTTCTGATAAATTAAATCTTCCTCAATAGTAGCTTTTGGAACATTTTGGTCTCTGATTAGATGGTAAATTTCACCCCATTTGAACTCTGGATCTATGCCTGTGATATGTTGTGTGTCGTCAAACCGAATCTCTAGAGACGCTTCCTGAACTGGTTCATCATCAGATGTTATCTCCAATGTAGTTTCGGAGGAGCACTTACGACCTCTTTTGGACACTTCTGAATCCTGTATGAAAAATGAAACATCATCATCTTGTGTAAATTCCATTGAAACCATGAAACAAGACACAATTTCGGAAACACAAGCAATAGTTACCAAAATTTGTAATGAATCAACACTTCGTTTCATATGAATAATTGCATGATTAATCACTAAATATGAAAACCCCCTAGTTTATTTGTTAGGGTTTGCATTGTCACATTCACCATCCCATGATAGGGAAAATGAAATGGCTTGAGACAATTCAACAGGATTGGGGTAGGTTTGCATGCTCTTGAAGTTAGGGTTTAAGGTAGGGTTTAATGGAACACACGAAAACTTCAAAAGAATGTTCAATTGGGGCAAAAGGAGCATGGACTAAGTTTTAGTGGATGTTCAAGATATAAATAAGACTCAAAACCATTAAAACCACATGGACGAAAAATCGACCAATAAGCAATGGAAGAAAGAAAATGGCCAAGCACTAAACTGACCAGATCAATCATGGGCCTTTGCACTCAAACCATAAATCGCCAAGTGGAAAAATAATCAATTTGAACCCAACAAAAAGGAAAACATGTGCCTACCTAGATGATGGATGACATGTGTGCTAAATCGATTGGTGGTAGATGCGAATGTGCCAGATGAAGAATCTTCTCCAACAACTGCGTGCTCGAACAGGGTTTTGTGGAAACAATGAAGAGAGAAAATGGAGTTTCTTGTACCGAAAATGGTTCTTTCAAAACCCTAAGTCCCCAATGGGATTTAAAAGGGCTTCGACGTCATTTTTGGGACTTCGAACAAATCATTTCGGTGTAGTAGGTTGAGTTTCACCTGACACATATCAGTGTTGATTTTCATTTCCCAAGCGATACATGTTTCTATGATTAGCTTTGATTCACTGCGATAGTATCCGTGTCGAAAAAAAATGTGCACTGAGCGTTTCGGTTGAAAGCTTCAAAACTTTTGCATGTTGGAGTTTCGGCGGAGATGGGGAAGCTGTTGCGAAAATTATGAGGAAAATTAACTTCCACAAATAACATAAGGATGTTTAATTTTACACCCTTGTTGTTGGGTTTCACTTAGATTGTCATTATGACTTAACCAAATTAGTCCATTTACCTTGTTCCCTTCGATCTTATTCATTTTCCTCTTCCCTTCATTATAAGCGTATCATTTTTTTCTTGAGCAAACATTTGAGTTGATTTTTGGGAATGTAAACATTGAACAAAGTTAATGTTGGACACAGATAACATATTGGTAGTTTCCCTTTGATAACAAGCAGATGCACTTTGGTACCCAAGGTATAAGAAAACAATTGAGGATATCCTTAAGTTACTCCATAGGAAACACTCCATCCTTCATAAGTGCTAGAACCTCCTAGAAAATGAACATAACCAAATTAGTTAGTTGCATAGTTGGTAGATTCGATAAGACCACCATATGTGTGCAATTGAACTTGAACAAGTGGGAAAATCCTACCTATGCCAAGGTTCTGTTGAAGGATGGTTGATAAGTAACCACATTGATTATATAGTACATTCAGTTAGTAGTATCGAAGAATATATTATTCATTGTAGTTAAATGATGTATATGGATGCATGTATATATTCCATGATGAAGTTGGGATTTAAACCAATTTAAAAATTGTGTCTCTAAAAATGGGATATCACATAAATTATTACTAGTTAGAAACCCATGGATGTTATCCATCATGTGAGTAGAATTCAATTTCCTAAATATAACAAGGATTTCATTATCTTAGTCTCTTATATAATGGGTAATTGATTTAGTGATTCAAAATGTCAATGGACTGAGCTATAAGGGTAGAATAAAAACCACCTTTAAGGTCAATATACTGTTTGTCTTATATTTCCATAAGGGTACATGCTAGAAAATCCCATCAGGGTACATGCTAGAAAATCCTAAGTATAATTCTATCATAAGCATCACTAATCAGAGGGAAGTACATATGGAAGGTCCTAATATTTTCAAATGATATGATCTATATTTTTTTCCAACTTTAGGAATGTTCAATGGTAATTTGATAGGAAAATGTGGGTAACCCCCACATTATGATTAATAGGATCATTATTAAGAAGTGGGTAAGGTTAAGTTCAACAATCAAAAGAAAAATGTATGGTTCTTTCCTTCCAACTAGAAAAGGGGCAGAGGGAGTAGGTGGAGCCCTCCATCCTAAAGAGTCTCATAGGAAGACTTAACAACTAATCATACACCACCAAGGTGCCACACATGTTTGATGCTAGTAAAGTACACCCACAAAAAATCCATCTATGGTGAGAAAGAAACCCACTAAATGGATGCTTCTCTCCTTTGGTTAAAAAATAACATATGTATTATTTAAAGCAATGATGTCATAATTCCTTAATTCCTTGTAAAATTCAATTCTATTCATTTTAAATTATCCACTAAGAGCAACAAACCCCTATGAAAAAATATATATTCTTAAGAGAATAGAACAATAAGGACCCTTTAAAAGAGAATCCACAAACAATAATTATATCCAACAACATAATTTTACACAATAATATTACCCAATTTATGGTAACCAAAATAATGTCAAATCACTCAAGTAGGTGATGACATCTATCAAGAATTACTCTTGTCTATAACCAACATATATCCATTTTAAATCCAAATCTTAGATCCATCTTAAACCTAGATTTATCAAGCACGGAGAGGGACCCAATTTCTTGAGATGTAAATTTTTTGGATCCAATTTCTTAAGGTGTTAATTTTTTTTATCTGAAATGTTATACATATCCAAAAAAAATTATACCTCATGAATTTTTATCACTCTCTATGTTGGTTTTAATTTTGTTTTTCAATGTTTTTTTAACATAAAATCACAAATAGAGATAAAATCTAAGGTGTAGAAATGAAAAAAAAGTCAAAAAAAAAAAAGTATTAGAAATTACTTAGGTTAAGGTTGATATAGTGTTGGAATTATTAAGTTACAAGTGTTAGACAAAACAAGATCATTATGGGTGGAAAACATTAAAAATAAAATAGGGGACACGACACTAGGGTATAATAGAACTTAAATAGATAGAGAGAGAAAAAAAATAAACCAAAGAAAAAAAGGAACAAGAAATATTTAAATCCAATTAGAACGAGATTACAAATGAAACAAACATCCTTCCGAGTAGAGAAACCATTCTCTTAATGAAAAATTCCATACAATGAGTAATATAAAATGCCGAGACTTGAGTAATAGACAAGCTTGACGAATAAGTCACATCGAGTGCAAGCACGGGTGGAGCGTGTTAGTAGGGGAGCACACCATAGTAGGAACCAGCGATGAGATAGAAGCGTGTCGGCTTGGGATAGGAAGAACCCATGACTTGAGTATGGTACACGCTAGTGCGGTGAGACACTTAGCATGTGGAGTGGGGTAGCCACAAGGTGGAGCCTTGGGTGCTTGCACATTCCAATGCTCAATTATAAAGAGCGCATGTATGGAAATAATTGAGGAAATTAATTAAGAGTTCAAGCAAGAAATTCCAAGGGACCAAGGGAGGTGCAACCAAGGGAGCAGCTAGTTAGAGTATGTCGTAGGGGCACACCTAGCTCGTCTCACGAGCTTACTCTAGGGTCATGAATTTGTAGAGAGTAGTGCGAAGGTGAGAGCCTGCAGGAGGTAGGTCTATGGTGGTAGAAAGAATTCAGTAGCAACAAGAAGTTATAAATGAATAGGCTTGCGAGAGGGAAGGAATATTTGGGGGTTTTTCTTGTGGATGTAGTCAATTGGGCTCTCTTTTGTTGGGCTAGTCTGGTCTGAGCTTATCTCAATTGGCGATTCTTTCCATCCAAAGCTTATCTCGATTGTTGATTCCCTCTATCCAACGAGCATGGAGCAAGGTCAACCTTTGACTTTTCTCCATGCCTGTTGGATGGAGGGAATCAACAATCGAGATAAGGATGTCTGCTAGCCTATGGGAACCCTCCACTGTTACAAGATTGTAGCTATTGTATCTGCAACTTTGTTATATAAGTGAACTCTTGACATGTTGACATGTCCAATTGAGGTGTCCCCGTATCTCTTGTGTATTGTGTGTTGTGTGTTTATTGGCTAAATGTTTGCATAATTATTGGATGTTATGTTGGAAATTTTTTAAAGGATAGAGAGTTTGGACTATGAAAATACAAATTTTAGATATCGATATTGTCATAAAACATGGCATCTGCAGGATTCTTTTCCTCAATCAAGAAGTTTCCCATAAAAAAGAAAAAGAGGTTGTCATCTAAATCTAAAATTTGGAAAACATATGACCCCTCTCCTCTTGTTGATGAAGAAGACGAGCAGAAGCAAGATTTTTCCCTCTAAGAAAGAAATAGTTAATCAAGATATTTCAGAGACTTAGAATGCTGGTATGGAACAAAATCAGAGACCTAGTTATCTTTGGAAAATGCACATGAAAGTGATGTGATTGATTTGAATGCTTTGGAAGGGGGGTTTAAGAGATCCCAAATGCTCTACAAATTGTAACCGTGGATCTTCATCCAACACTTGGTAGTTCAATCGTGGTGAAAAAAAAGAAGGGAAAGAAAGGGAAAATCGATGATTATTTCAATCCTTAATCTAATGCAAATTTTGAGTTTTTGGCTCAAATTATTTTGACTTCGTGCTCCTTTTGGAATATGTGTTGAAGGCACATTTGCAAAATATAATTTTGTTCTATCTTTAATGACATAAAATTACGATTCGTTTTTGGAAAAAAAACAATTAAATGTTAAGTATAACTTCTCAAATAACTATCTTTAATACATCATTCAATTTTAATTAAATTACTTTCATAATTTTATTTTAAAAAATCATTATACAAATATTATTTATAAATAAATCAATCAATATCATAAAAATTAATAATTTTATTTTTAAATTATTTAAATCTAAAATAATAATAATTTTAGTATAATTTTATTAACCAATATTAATATCAACTAATAATAAAACCATAATCCTAAACACAACAAGAGCTACGTGCAGCTTAGTCCCTACCTTAAATAAATATATATAAGAATAAAAAACAGTTTTTAGATAAATAAAATCTTAAATATAAATTAATTAATTAATATATAGAATCCCATTTTTTACATTGTAATAAATTTAAAAAATCAAAATTTATTTATTAATCATTAAAAAACGTGGTTCATTGCCATAATATTTTATGGCATACCTTTCATGATAATGATATTATTATTATTTGCATATTTACATATAATTTTCCATTATGTTATTATAATTATTTTTTACATATCAACATATAATTATATATAAGTGTTAGCAATTTGATAGCATCTATTTTTTTTAAAAATATTTTTGCTAAAAAATTTCTAATTGGTAGTATTTTGTAACTTTTTAATGTATTTATTAGTAAACCAAAATGACTCCAAATAATAATAGTTTTTAAAATTAAAAACAAATATGAATCCAAAATTTTAATCAAAACTTTTAAATTAAAATAGATTTATAATTATATAAAATCTTTCAAAACATTTTTCCATTGAAATAAAAAGAAACATCATACAAACAATACCTTATCTACCGCATCCAAAATAGTGGTGAAAGTTGGCTCACACATGAAAAACAAATCTATAGTGGTGAAAGTTGGCTCACACATGAAAAAACAAATCTTCTTTACTAGGAGGAAGATATTAAGTGATATCTTTCGCAAGTCCAACATCCTCAGAAATACTGGTCCCTTTTGGATGTATGTCAACACAAATTCCTAGCATGGAGTCTCCAAATGAACTTGTCTAATTAACATTGGTGAACTAAAAGTATAGAAACACACTGAAGCATTCATGACTAATTTTACAGCCATTAATGTTAAAACAAGATGTTGCGGCATTCATTCTTCACTTAAATATCTTCAAATGCCCAAAACGAATAAAAATATTGTTTGTCCTTTTGAATAGGGAGAATTTCAACTCTTCAAAAAGAGAGTTGGTATTTTGAATAGGGAGAACTTCAACTATTCCAAAAGAGAGTTGATCCATCCAATGGAAATTCATTTTTCAATCTGAAAAATATTTAAAAAAACAATTTAACCCATACGAATAATATTTTTTATTTATTTTTTAAAGATACATTTTAAAACAATTTTCATTTTCCAATAACACCACATGGTAAAAAAGCAATAATCAAGAATCTGGTGAGTGCCTCTTTGAATTTTGAAACTTTTGGCAAACTTCATTCATACATCCTTTCTATTAATATCTAGTTTGACGGAAATCCTTAGTCAAAAGAAGCATAGAATTTAAGTAACAAACTTAGAACATATTAATATTTTAAATATAGACTAGGGTGCTCCAAGGCCCAACATATTCCATATTTCAATTTATAAGCTTGCTCCTTTGACTACAAAGGCCCTATGCATATTCCTCAACAAATTAACAATAATAGGAAACACTCTTAAAACTATTTCTCTTGAATCCATTGCCAAATGCAATATACCAAATTCCATTTCCTTTTGCATCAACTCCTCCAAACACATATCAATGACAAATCACATATCAATGGCAAATCTTGTAGGCGGTGTTGCTACTTGGTATAGGGGCAGTTCTGCAGGGTATGGTAAAATCAACATTCCTAGCTATCCTCAAACAATCATAATTAAACTAGCTAGATATGTTTACAACTTCAACTTTCATGTCAGTGTAAGTCATCATGTCGTCACACTTCTGTAGTTAAAGAGCTTCTAAATGTCATCTGTTTTTTCCTACAACATTTTTTCCCATTGAAATTGGTCCTGTAACTAAGCTTATAGATTTGAAGAGGCTCTAATCAAAATATTATGGTTCAAATTTATAGAATCACACACCATTAAAAGCAAGCAAAATACTGAACTAACAGATATAGCTGAGATCTGAGATGCACATACCATAAGAAACCTTTTCAAATATCTCCCAGATGCAATATCGTGTATAACAACAAAGAATAGGTTGATTTCAAATCTAAGAGCAGAAGCCACATCCTAAAATAGTTGTTCATAAAATAATTTCTGAGGGATACACACCAGTTGTCTGCAAATACAAATTATCAAGGGTATTGTTATCACCTAAACTGTAGTTACCCCTGTGGATGTATCCATTAGTGAATGGCAATGGGGAAAGGCAACTCAAAAGGTGCAACCATGATCACGTTGACCTCTAATAGATGGTTTTCATGCCAATCGAGGCAACCTTCGCTTTATGTTATCTAGCCTAGACAACAAAGGGGGAGACCCGATCTACTCCCGACAGGAGAGATCAAAACCAAGACACCAAATCAAGTTAATACTAAGTGAAGTAAGGTGTATGGTTTATCCTAGACCTAAGGATGAAGTCACAATATAAGTAAGGGGTTCAATGAGTATAGCTTTGGCTCATTATTGATGTGAGAGTGACTTATAGTATTTGAAATGGGATCCAGGATTGAGGTACTAGTTCAATGTGAGAAAATCCACTGCCTTGGGAACCGTGTCCAATGCAGGGTAGTTAAGGGGTTGAATTGGGGCTAACTAGTACAAGTGACAAGCTTGATCATGATATATGATGACATCAAAGGGTTTAGTCAACCAAAGAAGGATCAAACCACAAGTTAATCCAACAATCTAGGAAAGTTGAATTGACTTGGAGAGAGATCAGTGCCTTGGGAATTGGGATAATGGAGTCAAAGTGAAGTTAACTTGTGGTTGATGACTCCTATTGCATGAGACAAGTGGGCAATTAAAGGTTTGATGGAGGAGTAAGTCTAGACCTAAAGATTCAAGGTTTGACCTAAGTGGACCACAATCCCTTAAAACAAGGAATGCTATCCCCAAGGCAAGATTTGACAAAGTGACATAGTAGACCTAGGTTTTTAATTATGCTCGTTCCAAATCCACCAAACTCTCATGTACCCATGTCCTAGAAGTGGACCAACTCACTCTCCCAAGGAAGTGCGACTTTTCCCAAGGAGGGTAAAATGTGGGATAAATGAATCAAGACAAGTCCAATGGCATCCAAACTTTAGATCCAAGTAGGTTGATCAAGTGAGAGTGTGGATATACAATTTCAAGGCAATCCAATGGCTAGATCTTGCTAGATCTGAGTTTGAAGATACCAAGTAGTCCAAAATGGGGGTTAAATCCCTTGAAATGTGGAATAGGGCCCACAAGGTAGAAATTGCCAAAGTAAGAGTCTAGGGGTAGGTTTTAGGGCATGTAGATCATGAATCAATTGAAATCTCAACTACCCATCAACTAGATCTAGGTCAACTCACCCTCACCAAGAAGTGCGCCCTTGCTTGGAGAAGCTAGGTTGGCTTGGGAAGAGGGTCAAATGGAGGCCAATCCTCACCAAACTATAGATACGGGATGTCGTGGATACTATAGAGGTGGGTTTTTAATATTATACCCAACAACCCACTAGATCTTAGTAGATCTGAGAAAATGTAACAATGAGGGTTTGAATTAATTAGGTTTTCAATTATGTGTTGTGCCAATGGATTGGATCAAGATAAGAAAAACAAACCTGTGGATCTTACCTGGGTAACCTTGTAGATTCCTTGATGATGATGATCTATGCAAACTCGATCAATTTGAGAAGCTTTGAGGTAGTTTTCTATGAAATCGATTTAGTCCAAGAAGCCAATGCGCCCTCTCTCCTGCACAACAGATGTCAACAATATTAGATTTGATGCAATCAAGAGATAAGACTAATGCCACAAGAGAAGTAACAGAAAGATAGCATAGATCACAATGATACTAATGATAACCCCTTGATACAAGCAAATGCCAAGAAGATCGATTTGAAGAAGCCTTGCAAAATCGCCCTCCTGTAGACAAGACAATGATTTCCAAAAAAGATAGATCTTACTGTAATGAACCCAAAATTTCCAAACAAATTAAAAACTTTTCTAAGTCCTGCCAACGCTAGCTAAATCAAATTCAACTATCTTCCAAACTAGATTCAACATTTATTATTATGAATGAGAGTAATGATCTTGTGACATGGTTGCACATAGCCACTTGATACATGAGCACAATATAATGAAATATTGACTAACATAGTTAACTCATACTTTTTACTTTGAACATCTCTTGACTTTCTTTCCCATTAAGGATAAACATAATAAATCCTAGAAACACATAAGAATGAGAGGCAATTTTACATGGTCCACTCAACTCTCCGGGCTACGTCACAAGAGTTTCATGTTATTATTCATCAACTTCGAGGGTTTACATCATTATTTACCAAGGATACCTATTACTACAATAACAAAACAAAGGTTGATTTTACATACTCTTCTAAGCAACCTACATCCTCCATTAAGAAGATTTATCTTTATCATCAAGAGGAAACAATGCACACCTTTTCTCTAGTATTACATATACATAAAATGACTCATTACAGGGATCCAAATGTCTATATATATTTAATTATAACTGAACTATTCTCCTTGTAGCTTGTATTAAAAAACATAACTGTAACATACCCGACATGTGGAGTTGATTTTTCTTTTTCTTTTTCTTTTATTTTATTTAGCAAATTGCAAGGTGAGTACATATCATATATTATCTTCTTGTACTCAATACCCTTCGTCTTTACATATTTTTATAATTTGACATCGGAAGTTCTGTCAAAAAGATAGTTAGTATTACCAAGGTCCTTTCCTTAAGAATTTATATACTTTTGAACCCAATTATCCTTAATGCTTCAAGCTCTATCTTCAACATGTTTCACAACTGCACAACTTAGTTATCATAAAAGGGTTCTTGCCACTTTATAACGAAACTTATAGGATCATTATTATTGTAATACATAAGGACAAAATTAGAATAAATAGATATTCAGCCATTCCCAAATATTGGCTTGTTCTGTTTATGCCTATTCTTCCTATACACACATATCCATAAGAATGTACGTGCTAGATCACTTATTCATATTGCAATCTTTGTAACATATTATAATCTGCACATGTTTAAAGGAAAACTTAAGTTTGATACATCTAAATCACAATGACAACCACATCAATAACTCAAACGCATAAGACAATGACAAACTCATAAGAATGCAAACAATTAAGAACACAACCACATAAGACAAAACCAATATAGGTGGTTCACCCGACTCTCTTCGGGCTACGTCCACAAGAACTGCTATCGCATCATGTATTAATTATTCGACAAAAGTTACATCCAGCAACACCGTCGCTGCTAAGCTTCCTTTATACTTTCTTACGGACTTTCTCGTGGAAAGTATGTGTCGCCACAATCAACTTACAAAGGTCTTTCTCTGTATTTCTTACATATATCCAGATCTGATATTAGCACAAATCCTGATAGGTTAATGACATCAAATTAGTGTTCGTTATATATATATATACCTATATATATCAGGGTGTGTGTATAAACAGGCTGGCCTTTCACCCCAACACAATAAGTTATTGACAGAGATGGCATACCCCTAATTAGCACAATACATTCAGCATGGATCTAAAAGTAGTAACTAACCACAACAAGCATCCAAGGAAATATTCTATGCATTTTGTTAACAATTTAAAATCTATAAGCCAATAGTAAAAATCGGACACCTCTATTTCCTACAGAGTTTAAACTCATTGCGACAGCAATAGAATACTTAGAGATCAGAAGTTTCAACACTATATGGTACTGTACTAGAGATCCAAAGCGGAAAATTTGATGGCTGCGATATGGTGAAAGAACAACAAACAGACCGACGTTTAATTGGGAGTCATTTCCCATAAAAATAGGGTAATTACTGTTGGTTATCCTGTTACCGATCACAGAGTAATTTCTCAATCGCAGAGTATTTCACCATCGCAGAGTTTACTCCAAATCGTATTACCTCAGTACTATCCCAGATCGTACAACTTTGATTCCAGCGATACAATATATATATAAATCGCATTGATGCCCAATCACACAGAGTATATCTAAATACTTGCAGCTATAGTATTACCTGAATTACACAGGCAAAGTATACTACATACAATTTCCCAAACCGAAGGAAAATATATACATATGAAGAACTAAATCGCTATACCTCAGAGAGGCTTGTTTCACAACCCTAAATGACTATATACATATAGGAGATTCGAACTCAAGGGGATATGCTCTTGATCTATGATTTTATTCAGCCTACGCATTTCCAATCTATTGATGGTATACATAAACTAGCATTTTTATCTAAGACTTCACGATTCCAATACCATCATATACTGTTTACAGAGTTCATGCGATTGGTTGACAGCAACTAAAAGATGCTATTGTATACTGTTTACAGAGTATTACTTATTCGCAGTCATCAGAATATCGACAATAGTATATATATATAAGTGTAGTATATTGTAACATCTCCCAAATGATGATGTTAAGATTTAGTGAACTAAAAAAAATTTCTTCGTAGTATATAATAAAGATAAATAAAAAAATCCAGCGATCACCATTATCACATATCCTTCCTTTCCATCCATATTTCTTACCCATATTTTAAACATCTTTTAAACTAACATAACACTACACTTTTCACATTTGTCATTCATATTTGTTACACATATATTTGAACATCTTTTATCTACCATGATACTTTCATGCAAAGTTTAAACATAATATAAGGAAAACAAATAAAACAATAGTACATAACCAACATTTTACAAAGAAGCATTCGACATACCCAACCATCATAACCACCATGATTATACAAGAGGGAGACGAGATTTCACGTGGTTCGCCCAGGAGGGGCTACGTCCACCAAAGAGGGTCATATCTTATTCTTATTCATAAATTCAAGGGTTACAATCTGCCATATAACAATGACTTTCCTCTTGCGCGGGTCTCTCTCTTAGATAGAGAGCATATTCAAAACTTCCAAAGGTCTAACTTAGACAATACATGAGTTTCCTAAGTCTAAGTATGTAATAGCTTATTACATATTACAACAATAACTTTAAATCCACTAAAAGTAGAATATCCATTTCTACTCGACAATGTATGTCCATTAAATACTTATCCTCCTTTCTCATAACAAAACCTATGTTATATTGTTTCCACTAAAATAAACAGATGACACTAACACCTTTCTTAGTTCATGAAATAAACACTTATAATTCCACTTATATTCTTACTGGGACTTAATGTTTTACACTTGATTCATTCTAGAGATTAATGTAATCCCACGTATCTCTGTTGAATAGAATAAATATAAATAACAGTAACCCTACACAAACAAGATTACAGTGCTTTTCCAGAATAGTTTTTAAGAGAAACGACTTCAATACTTTAACAATAAAAGATACAGACAACGATTATAGCTCTATGGAAGCTGAGATCCCGTCACTTATGTAACATGGTTCACCAATTTGGAGAGGGATATTTCAATTGGCGGACTTTCATTTTCATACTGCATAAGTAAAGAAATGAAATACGATTTCAATCCATAGAGCGCTACAACTGCACTACAAACTATACCCATGGATATACGATTTCAGATAGCAGACTTTCATTTTCATCCATCATAAAGCAGAGAATTATAATTTCGTTCAACCATAGAGATCCTGAAGCAAAACAAAGATCAAGTAAAAACATATCTACCACAGTTTCAGAAGAGATCTAATCGCCACTTCAATTCAGCAAAAGGCAAGGTCAAAATCACTTCTGCATGATCAATCTAACCATGATCTTAGTATTCAGGAAAAGTCCCTTCAATTCCGTCAAGGCGTATATCTTTTAACCAATACTCCATATTTCTCCTTTATGCAAAACAGAGGTCACTTTATTTTCTACGTTTCTAAACTTTTCAAGATTTACGATTTCCCTACTGTATAATACTTTTAAAAATGCGGAGACCCAGACGATCTCGATCCAACATAATTGAGCAGGTATTTTGTATGATTTTATCCGTCCTATTGAATAAGCAGAGATCCTAACTACAATCTCCATCCTACAAAAGGAAAGGCATAGATCCAGATGCGATCTCCTTCCCGTGACATATAAATTAAGAACCCCAAAGAAATACCTGTTCAAACCACAGAGATAAGATCTTGGAATGCCCCTAATGCATTTCACCCAAATAAAAAAAATCTAATATGCGTTCAAAGATAGAGATTAAGATCTCTTGATTAAGTATTAACAAGGAAAGCAGAAGATATCGAAGATGCTACCGACAATTCACTCCGAAGTCTCCGGCAGAATCCTGGCATTAAGTTTTTCCCTATGGAGAGCTATCCCTCCTTCTATCATTACACCTATGCGGTTTAGAAGGAACTGGGGATATGCGGTAATGGTATCCACAATACTGTCATGGCAATGGAATTAAGAACCGTCCACAAAAAAAAACACATCACAAAGAAATAGGGGATGGATGGATCTTCTCCAAGATCGTCCAGACTTTTACCCTGTCAGTAATTAGAGAGGGTATGAAACGAAATCACCAAACACAGAAAGTACAGTAAAAGAACACACTCGCTCATCGGTATTATCGATCTGATTACCACTTCTCCTGTTGGCGGTAAGATACTTCAACTAGAAGAAAAATCCGGATCTATAGCGATCTCTATTTATTTATGACATCAAACAAATACCTCATAGATCCGACTGAAGCTTAAGTATTAGTAACATTCAGGCACTAACTCTTTTCACAAGGAAAACAATTTAGTTTAAGCTATCAAACGAGATATTGTCGAATACAAAAATCTGTTTAATGCTGAGGTAGTAGCATACAATTAAAACCGGCTCTAACTATTTTACAGAGTTTCGATTTAGATATCAACAAAGAAAGGCCGGATACAGAGATCCGTTTAATGTTGATGTACTAGCATACAATTAAAACCGGCTCTAACTATTTTATAGAGCTCCAATTTAATTTTAAGATATCAAACAAAACATTGTCGGATACAGAGATCCGCTTAAAGCTGATGTATTAACATACCTTTACATAATGCTTCACGCCCAGCTCAGGAAACCTAGACTGTAGAGCCGTGGAATTCCTGCGTATTTAAAGCAATGCTCCATGCCCTTCTCCATCAGGTTATGTAGAATCTTTAAATGGGGATAGCTTACAGTGGAAGCTGTAGAAAACATTAAAATACCACACTACTGGAGTCGAGCTCTAGAAGAGCTCTCCCCTACACAACCATTCTGTAACTCTGATCTATACTCAAGGCATTGTACACCCTAAACGTTATCGTGCAAATTGTAGATCGCATGCAGAGGGTTACAGCATAGAGGTAAGGTTTCGACAGGGTTAAGAAAAGAATAACACCGCATATCATTTAAGCTATGATAATCGCATTCAAAACAACATAGAGAAAATCGTCCTCCACGGCAGCATCTAGAATACAAAATCGATTCAAAGCAGTTGCTTTCCCTTCCGAAATCCCCAGAGTGTTGGCATCAAGAACCATCTAAAGGACAGACTAAGAGGTCAGGGTTTCCCCAACGCCCAGTAAGTCGCCATCATCATGAAATCAACTAACACATTCGAAAACCCCCTCCCTTCACTTCGGTTCTCTTCCTAAAATAATCATTCGGGATCTAACACTCCGTGTAGTCGTGGTCTCACTACCAAGTTCATCAAGTGCCAAGTGGCAAATCCGTCACCCACCCAGTTCGCTTGTCATTAAAACAGCACTTCGTGGAGATCGTGGGGTTTTATTTTTTTTAGGTGATTGCATTCGATATTCTTAAGGAGATTTCCTCATCATAACTAGATCTACAATTGGCGGTGGAAGATCCTTGAATCCAGGGACATGTTCCCCATTTAACTTAAGATATTAATATTAATATGCAAATCCAAGGATGGTTCAAGAGTTTTTAGGATGCATATGTTCATTGAAGAAAATATTAAATGTATGAGAAAACATGAACATCCTTTCAAATAGAGGTGTTATCTATTAAAAAGAATACTACTCGTATAAATTAACTCTCTTCTAACTTCTTGGTTAAAAGGATTATATATATCCAACACCCGAATAGTTGTTACAACTTACGTATTATGGTACATAACATAATTATATATGATACTCATAAAATGTATATATAATAGTTAACCCGACTATTATTTAACCTTTCGAATAAATATTTACATAACTAATTATAAGTATCATCAAAAGATAGGACAACCTCTTTTGAACTTTGATTGTAATAACGTAGCTCCTTTAGAGGGATATTACATCCTCCTCCCCTTAAAAATAACACCGTCCTCGGTGTTCATACCTTTCAGCAGTATACCCTTCCTTTGGAGTCACCCTTTTCTTGCTTTGTCATTTCTATTTGACCTTCTTCGGTCTTTCATGAATTTCTCGCAAGTACTATCAATCACCCTACATTTTTACTATAAAACCGGAATTCAAAGAAACCGTAAAACTATCATCAACTTCATAATCAAACTCATATTCATATGTACTGAGTCATTTATTGTAACATAACATTTGCAGTCTATGGAATATATTTTAGTCATTGTTTGTGCTTTTATTATCACAAGCACACATAGTTCCAGTGATCCAGGAAATTTTTGTCTAACACCCAAGTGCTCACACAACAATCCTTTCGAAATTCTTGCCTAACACCTCAGTGCTCACACAGCAATTATTTTACAGATTTCTTGCCTAACACCGCAGTGCTCACGCAGCAATACTTTCTCTCATGCATACTAAGCAGCGTCCTGCCTCCCACATATACATTTTCTTATAGCTTGCCTAGGTCTTACAGCCAGCCGATTCTCCGAGAATCCTAGTGGCTGTTCAATCCCTGATTTTAGGGAGTATTTCAAATACCATTATGACACTCTTTACACACTTCCCCTCAAGCCTTCTCGCTTGAGTCCCGGAATTTATTTCGATAACCAATCATTTATTAATTCTTACAATTTTTGTAAATTACAATACGTCTTGTAATAACGGTAAGTAGTTCCACTTATTTGCTTATCATTCATGATATGTAGCACACGTCCATCACCAATCAGGTTTTGTGCCATACTGTAATCCATGCTATAATAAAAGGTAATCACTTACTCTTGAGCGATTGTGTTCTGCTCACCTTCACCAATGGACTTATAATCCACGTTCCTTTTTGTCTATCACATTGGTCGTAATTATTGATAACATCCTGAAAATGTTAGTAACTAAACAACATAATCCAATGTTAATCCCTGGTTAAAAGTGTCTCGAAATATGACAAGTAAATAAGATGCATTTAAGTGAATCATCACTTACTCTTGGGTGGTTAACTCAGCTATTTATCCGCGGAAATAGTCACTTCCATTTTGATTTGTTATATTCATAGCGAAAACCCGCATAATGTATTACGCTCTTCCACAAGCTCAACCGAGTTTTTGACCATCTGTCATAATAACATAACCAAATATTGTAAGGAGGTTTTTCTTCTAAAAATAAGAAAGTCATCCTTCATACTACAATCTCCGCATGTGGTTATCTAACATAAACATTATTTCCACACTAAGCATAACCAACTCAATTAATAGGACTACATAATGTCTTAAAATACATTCTTCCTTATCCTGGGCATTACGATCACTTCACCTCAATCCTTTTCCTTCACTGTATTAAGTACTCATTCTTCTTGCATATGCCAACATCATGTGAGTAACAATAAATCGTCTACATATATACTTGCATATATTTTTCTAAGGATAATCACATACCTTTATGGGGAAGACCGCATAACGCTTTATTGTATGGCCCTCATATGCCAAGGTGCACGTTTAGCTTACATTAATACACATTAGTAATCCTACAGTTTAATCACTTACAATAACTTTGAATATCTAGTGCATATTCAATATTAACCATCTTATCTACTATATCATCTGTTTCGTACGTAAAATAAAGCATAGAAGTGAGAACACATAACTAACATTTGGAACCATCGCCTATAACATTCAATATAATGCACCAACAACTTCCATATCTTCTACTTATCAAGGGCTAAGATCAATATAGCTCCCTCAATAACATTTTGTCAATTCTTATATTTGTCTTTCGATCAATCCTCCACTGTAAGACGTCTATTATTCTAATTCTGACATCGTTAATAAAAATGAAAATTTTTCTTTCTACATAACAGATAGCCTACATAGAGAATTTCAGGGCTCACTCCCTTAGTACAATTTATGTATCTTCTAACATGATAAGGATCCCTCCACCCTACAATCTCGTGCACATACATAATACAATCATCCCAACATAATTGCGTGAAATCAATAACTAGGTAATTCACGACAATTTTCCAATCCTTCTCATAATGACCTAACCATCATTCGTTCAATCCTTATGATTCAATATGGTATCAGAGCATTAGGTTACAATACTAGGGCCTAATGAGCTCAACATGCGATAAGTGAGTATGAAGGTTTTTAAGTTTACTAATCAATGGTTTTCATTTTGGATGCATGGGTTGTACCGGAGGAGGGGAAAATGAATCTCCGAGCTCGACTTCAAGTTTCTTTCGCCAAAGCGTAGATTGCAAACACTCAGGCTTAATTGGGCTCAGTTGAAGAAATAATGTAAGCTGGTCAAGGGAACTCCATCGATAAGACGCAAACAAAAGATACCATATGTAACATCTCCCAAATGATGATGTTAAGATTTAGTGAACTAAAAAAAATTTCTTCGTAGTATATAATAAAGATAAATAAAAAAATCCAGCGATCACCATTATCACATATCCTTCCTTTCCATCCATATTTCTTACCCATATTTTAAACATCTTTTAAACTAACATAACACTACACTTTTCACATTTGTCATTCATATTTGTTACACATATATTTGAACATCTTTTATCTACCATGATACTTTCATGCAAAGTTTAAACATAATATAAGGAAAACAAATAAAACAATAGTACATAACCAACATTTTACAAAGAAGCATTCGACATACCCAACCATCATAACCACCATGATTATACAAGAGGGAGACGAGATTTCACGTGGTTCGCCCAGGAGGGGCTACGTCCACCAAAGAGGGTCATATCTTATTCTTATTCATAAATTCAAGGGTTACAATCTGCCATATAACAATGACTTTCCTCTTGCTCGGGTCTCTCTCTTAGATAGAGAGCATATTCAAAACTTCCAAAGGTCTAACTTAGACAATACATGAGTTTCCTAAGTCTAAGTATGTAATATCTTATTACATATTACAACAATAACTTTAAATCCACTAAAAGTAGAATATCCATTTCTACTCGACAATGTATGTCCATTAAATACTTATCCTCCTTTCTCATAACAAAACCTATGTTATATTGTTTCCACTAAAATAAACAGATGACACTAACACCTTTCTTAGTTCATGAAATAAACACTTATAATTCCACTTATATTCTTACTGGGACTTAATGTTTTACACTTGATTCATTCTAGAGATTAATGTAATCCCACGTATCTCTGTTGAATAGAATAAATATAAATAACAGTAACCCTACACAAACAAGCTTACAGTGCTTTTCCAGAATAGTTTTTAAGAGAAACGACTTCAATACTTTAACAATAAAAGATACAGACAACGATTATAGCTGTATGGAAGCTGAGATCCCGTCACTTATGTAACATGGTTCACCAATTTGGAGAGGGATATTTCAATTGGCGGACTTTCATTTTCATACTGCATAAGTAAAGAAATGAAATACGATTTCAATCCATAGAGCGCTACAACTGCACTACAAACTATACCCATGGATATACGATTTCAGATAGCAGACTTTCATTTTCATCCATCATAAAGCAGAGAATTATAATTTCGTTCAACCATAGAGATCCTGAAGCAAAACAAAGATCAAGTAAAAACATATCTACCACAGTTTCAGAAGAGATCTAATCGCCACTTCAATTCAGCAAAAGGCAAGGTCAAAATCACTTCTGCATGATCAATCTAACCATGATCTTAGTATTCAGGAAAAGTCCCTTCAATTCCGTCAAGGCGTATATCTTTTAACCAATACTCCATATTTCTCCTTTATGCAAAACAGAGGTCACTTTATTTTCTACGTTTCTAAACTTTTCAAGATTTACGATTTCCCTACTGTATAATACTTTTAAAAATGCGGAGACCCAGACGATCTCGATCCAACATAATTGAGCAGGTATTTTGTATGATTTTATCCGTCCTATTGAATAAGCAGAGATCCTAACTACAATCTCCATCCTACAAAAGGAAAGGCATAGATCCAGATGCGATCTCCTTCCCGTGACATATAAATTAAGAACCCCAAAGAAATACCTGTTCAAACCACAGAGATAAGATCTTGGAATGCCCCTAATGCATTTCACCCAAATAAAAAAAATCTAATATGCGTTCAAAGATAGAGATTAAGATCTCTTGATTAAGTATTAACAAGGAAAGCAGAAGATATCGAAGATGCTATCGACAATTCACTCCGAAGTCTCCGGCAGAATCCTGGCATTAAGTTTTTCCCTATGGAGAGCTATCCCTCCTTCTATCATTACACCTATGCGGTTTAGAAGGAACTGGGGATATGCGGTAATGGTATCCACGATACTGTCATGGCAATGGAATTAAGAACCGTCCACAAAAAAAAAACACATCACAAAGAAATAGGGGATGGATGGATCTTCTCCAAGATCGTCCAGACTTTTACCCTGTCAGTAATTAGAGAGGGTATGAAACGAAATCGCCAAACACAGAAAGTACAGTAAAAGAACACACTCGCTCATCGGTATTATCGATCTGATTACCACTTCTCCTGTTGGCGGTAAGATACTTCAACTAGAAGAAAAATCCGGATCTATAGCGATCTCTATTTATTTATGACATCAAACAAATACCTCATAGATCCGACTGAAGCTTAAGTATTAGTAACATTCAGGCACTAACTCTTTTCACAAGGAAAACAATTTAGTTTAAGCTATCAAACGAGATATTGTCGAATACAAAAATCTGTTTAATGCTGAGGTAGTAGCATACAATTAAAACCGGCTCTAACTATTTTACAGAGTTTCGATTTAGATATCAACAAAGAAAGGCCGGATACAGATATCCGTTTAATGTTGATGTACTAGCATACAATTAAAACCGGCTCTAACTATTTTATAGAGCTCCAATTTAATTTTAAGATATCAAACAAAACATTGTCGGATAAAGAGATCCGCTTAAAGCTGATGTATTAACATACCTTTACATAATGCTTCACGCCCAGCTCAGGAAACCTAGACTGTAGAGCCGTGGAATTCCTGCGTATTTAAAGCAATGCTCCATGCCCTTCTCCATCAGGTTATGTAGAATCTTTAAATGGGGATAGCTTACAGTGGAAGCTGTAGACAACATTAAAATACCACACTACTGGAGTCGAGCTCTAGAAGAGCTCTCCCCTACACAACCATTCTGTAACTCTGATCTATACCCAAGGCATTGTACACCCTAAACGTTATCGTGCAAATTGTAGATCGCATGCAGAGGGTTACAGCATAGAGGTAAGGTTTCGACAGGGTTAAGAAAAGAATAACACCGCATATCATTTAAGCTATGATAATCGCATTCAAAACAACATAGAGAAAATCGTCCTCCACGGCAGCATCTAGAATACAAAATCGATTCAAAGCAGTTGCTTTCCCTTCCGAAATCCCCAGAGTGTTGGCATCAAGAACCATCTAAAGGACAGACTAAGAGGTCAGGGTTTCCCCAACGCCCAGTAAGTCGCCATCATCATGAAATCAACTAACACATTCGAAAACCCCCTCCCTTCACTTCGGTTCTCTTCCTAAAATAATCATTCGGGATATAACACTCCGTGTAGTCGTGGTCTCACTACCAAGTTCATCAAGTGCCAAGTGGCAAATCCGTCACCCACCCAGTTCGCTTGTCATTAAAACAGCACTTCGTGGAGATCGTGGGGTTTTATTTTTTTTAGGTGATTGCATTCGATATTCTTAAGGAGATTTCCTCATCATAACTAGATCTACAATTGGCGGTGGAAGATCCTTGAATCCAGGGACATGTTCCCCATTTAACTTAAGATATTAATATTAATATGCAAATCCAAGGATGGTTCAAGAGTTTTTAGGATGCATATGTTCATTGAAGAAAATATTAAATGTATGAGAAAACATGAACATCCTTTCAAATAGAGGTGTTATCTATTAAAAAGAATACTACTCTTATAAATTAACTCTCTTCTAACTTCTTGGTTAAAAGGATTATATATATCCAACACCCGAATAGTTGTTACAACTTACGTATTATGGTACATAACATAATTATATATGATACTCATAAAATGTATATATAATAGTTAACCCGACTATTATTTAACCTTTCGAATAAATATTTACATAACTAATTATAAGTATCATCAAAAGATAGGACAACCTCTTTTGAACTTTGATTGTAATAACGTAGCTCCTTTAGAGGGATATTACATATATATATATATATACACACACATAACAAGTAAGATGAGAAGGGATCCATACCGACATACATACAATAAAAATCGATAGCAACATAAGTATAATAAACCGTAGCATTCAGTATACAGGAGAGAAATCCATGAAATACAGGACATATATTCATGACTCAAATCAGCATACAACCTAGCCAGCATGATCATAAAGAAATCGCGATTTCATAAAATGACAAAGATCTCGAAGCACATAGATCTATGATGCAATCCGCGTACAGGATAAAACCCATGACTTAATTCAGCATACAACCGAGCTGGGTATAATCATAAGGGACCCACGACTTCATATAATTAAAATTTGAGATGCAGTCAGTATACAGGACAGAACCCGTGACTGAATAGAGCATGCAATCGAGCTGGTATGATCATAAGAAAATCACGGTTCATATAATGATAAAGATCTAAGATGTAATTCGACATACCAGACAGAGATCCATTGGCTTTAGCTCCGTAAACAATCGAGCCAGTATGATTAACCAGGATTTCATAAATGATAAAGGTATAAGGTGTAAATCGACATACCAGACAAAGCATCAATCTTTTTATCCAGGCATTCACCTAAAGCGCAGCCTACTGTACAATAACACTGCAGCATGCACCAGTCTAGATATATTATCTAGGCATTCAAGGATTGGGGATGAAGCTTCTTGGAAAGCTTCTACCTGGATCGAGAAGGTTCTTTCCCTGAGATCAGACTCCCAAATGATGTCTTCTTTTCTTATTCCATCCACCGAGCACCGAAATCTCCTCATAATCTAAACGTCGACTTAAATATATAATATTCGTCACAGAACTTGTTCCACACAAAGCTTGGCGCTCCTCTTCACAAATACTAAATGTGAGGTCGAGCTCAGATAGAGAGCCATACGGGACCCCGTTTGCAGGAAGCTAGGAGTTGTATTCATACTGAATCCCAAATCGATTTCCCCAAATTCCCCTTCCGCAGACATCCTCCTTGCACTGTCCGTCCTACCCATTTCATCTCGGAACGCACACTTCAAATAAAATTCCCCAAAAACTCTAAACCAAGAAATTGCTAATATTAATTCGACTTTTCTGTTCACAAATGGAAGTGACAGTCCCTCCAAGGCAAGCCCCCCGTTCAACCAGAGTCCCCAGCCTTAAGTAGCCTCTTTCCCGCCTTTGGAGAGGCCGCCCACATTAATGAAGAATGGACAAATGGCCACGACAAAATTCCAGACGTCGGCCTAGGTTGGACAAGTGGCTCCCAAAATGTTGGTTCGATTTATGTTTTTCAAACACTACCGGAGAAATCATCGCCTATCTCCACTTAGTCATGAGTTGGACAAAACGTATCTCATAAATGTAATATATTCCAGTAGAATTGCTTTGGCTATAATAGTCCCTAGAAGTATAATTACTTCATATACAATATATAATATGCTTTAAATATATATATATATAGCAACATATAATATTTATGATGTTTCCCTTTTTATTATTATTTTTAAAGTGACTAACGCCATCATAGTATAATATGATGTTACTCCCTTTTATATTAAGGTGACTATTACATATAGCACCTTTTAAACTTTAATTCCATAGAGCTCCTTGGCTTTTATGCCAAGGCTTATGATATTCATTTTTTTATTTTTATGACTTAACCATAAAAATAGCTAGGCCTTAGTATCATAGTTAGGTTCTTACTTTGATAAGGACAACTTTATACGGACTAACCTTATCTTAATAATTAAGATAAATAGTAAGACTCCAAGTATCAAATTCATCAACTCCCTGCTCTTCTTAGTGATTCACTTGTTCATCGTCATTTAGTTGTTCCCTTATAAGTTACGACTTATAACAACCTAAGAACACAATATACATTTACAATTCTGATAGCGGTACAAGGAGGGATATTACACTTACCACAAATTCCAAATGCTAGGTTGCAATAGATTTTCCAATCACCATCTAAGAACACCAGATGGAAAGGAGAGCACAAGAATTTCCACAAGAAACTTTTTCTATACCAATAATCCAAGAGCCAAAGACTCATTACAATGAGAAGCTCTCTCCTTTAAATAGGAAGGAGAGGCATCAAAATCCTAACCACTTTTCTAATGACTGTCTAAGATTAAAAGATACAAATGTCTAATCAATGGTTGAGATGAGCTCAACAATAAAATACATGGATCACTAATAAAATATAACATAAGTGGACAAAATCGCCCTAGGAGAGGGGAAACCCACCATATCATGATGACAAAATATAATAAGAAGCTTATGGTGGGTCCAAGGGGTAATTTTAGCCACCCTTGGTCAATGCCCATAGCACAATAATAATTTAATAGTCATCAATATACCAAATCGTGCCTCTATGGACAAATCATGGGCCTCAAAAGGCCTCAGAAATCATCAGAAAGTGCCATAAGTGATGGATGCGGGTCCCGATGAAGCTGAAGAGGTGTGGAAGAAATCAATCCATCATCACTAATCATCCCATGCCAAAAAATTTCCTCAGTAGCCCAAATCGAATTCCTTACTAACCATTTCTACCAATCTTGAAATGCCTTGAGAAGCGTGAAACTGCCCCAAAATGCCTCCTGGAGTGCCTGCGCTGTCAAGGTGAGGGCACCAGTGTGTCCGGGAGGGGGTTAATATGGTAAAAACAAGTGGATGGACCACCCCCTCCAAGCTCAATGCCCTAGGTCGACCAAATAAAAATCCTCTCTGCTCTGGCAGGGTCTCCGACAAACCAAAATTGCACTGGGTTAGCCTACTGAGGCTCAATCATCACTGTAAGTGCCCGGAACTAAAAACAGACTATCTCATTGGACTCAGAAAGTCCAAATCCATCCAAGATGTGTATTCATACACCATATGAGTCTTTGCATGATCATATAATATATCCAATATACCAAAACAGGTGAAATAATAATAATCTGTAAATGATCAAATAATGCTGTAAACCATGAATCATCATCATAAACCTGTATCTAATGCATAGAATCATCATGTACATGTACATAGACCATATATTGTCTATCCATATCATCACAAGGTCCAACCATCTCATGTCCTATGGTTGACCTTGGTCAAACTAGGTTTGACCAAGTCAACATGACCAAATATAACTCAGACCATCATCAGAAGCTGTTGTAAAGTGTCAAAGGTTAATGCATGCTCTACAACTTATTCAAATAACAATTATAACACAAAGTAATCATTACTGGCGATCTAAATCCAAATATATAATGTCATTAATTATTATTATTACTTAGACCAGACTTTCAAGACCATACTCACTTCATAGCTGTGATCAATTTGCTAGTGAACGGTGAAGGCTGAAATAACTGGCTAGGCTAAGGGATGACTTGACTGACTTAACATTGTGACACTTTGGAAAAGGAAAAGGGAATACACACCATAGTATATACTGAATGAGCAACAACAGAGGGAATGGCGATGTCTCATAAATGGATAAGTTGTTTAAAGAAGGTTTATTCACCTTTAACAGATGTGCACAATCCATAATACAAATGAGGCCAACAATTATTTAGATATAGCATTTAAGTTCCATTGCTTTTTATGCCTGAATTTTCCATAGCCATTGATCTATGTGTGTTTATAAACACATTGCATAGATTTAGATTTCTTTGAGGCTTTCTGCTGCAGGTGTGTTTTTAAGGCACTTGTTTACCTGAGCACTTCTAGGTGTGTCACAGACAGCTTGTTTACCTAGGTATTTTACATTTCCAAAAGATATAACATTTTATTTTCATGGCCATTTTCATTTGGCATGCCTTTCATTCATGTGTGTTTAGAAACACATTGCATGAATGGGCTTTTCGTACAAGATATAGCATTTCATTTTCCAGATTTTGTATTCATGGAAGCACTAAAAGTTTGAGGTTTAGAAAACACAAATTTAGTGACTAGGGGGAATTCACAAGGAACTCCAACTTACCATAGGTAAGTTTTGTCATCAACTTAGAGCCGAGACACAATAAACAAGGAAGCTCATCCAATATAGAGGCTACAGTGGGGAAAAGATCCTCCATGTCACTAGTCAAGTAGTTGTTAAAATTTGAGCATTAATTCACAATACTCTTGGATATTTACTGAGAGAATAACATATACAGTATATCAATGCATAACAATCACAATAAGCATGACAAGCATCACAACAATCAAAAGCATGAGAGACAAGAGACACAGAGTTTCCGTGGGGAAAACCCTAAGGTGAAAAACCCCACAACTTCCTCAGAGATAGAGAGAGCAATGGCTCAACCAAAGTACAACCAAAATACACTTGAGATAGTCTCCTAGAGCAGATGATCCTCCTCCTCACTAGTGCGCCACTTTCTGAGTGAGAGAAGTGTGTCTTTCTGAATGATCCAAATAGAGATCTCCCGATCTCTATTTATACTTAACATGTTTGCCCAATGACCTTATGGGGCCGACTTGTCTATCTAGATACATCCACAATATAATATATATTTTAGGGCCGACCCCACAGATGGTGGTCTAACAACCCATCGGCAAGTACACACACTTGCAACACTTGTCAATCCACATGACGACACTTCCTTATAGAGGAATAGCACATCTCTTATAAGGGTACAATAAATATATATGAAATACATTCCAAAGTTACATATACATCAACACTCCCTCTTAACTAGGAAGATATTTCTCGACACAATTTCGCTAGACAAGTCTTCCTCTCGGGATCATCGTCATCGATGCATCGTCATCATCATCGTCACTGCTGCTGCTATCTCAACCAATCTCTGACTCTAGTCGTCATAGGAATTTCTACAGAGCTAGTCCTTTTTCATACTAGATGTAGGCCCACCACCTGCAGGTCTTCATCATCTGTGCGAATGGTTTGATAGAGGTGGCCTCTCAGGACTAATTTTATGTGCGGATGCAATACCGGAAAGAGTATCCCAGGAACATTTATGTGCCTAAGCATGACTGGCAAGATCTCCCAGGATTGATTACATGCATCTCCTCCACAATACCTTTAAAGAGCATCCCAGGAACATTTATGTGCCGCAGCACGACTAGGAAGATCTCTAAAGAGCATCCTAGGACTTATTACGAGCATACAACTCAACCTCTCGGATCTCCAGGACTAATTACATGTGGATAGACAAAACCTTTAAAGAGCATCCCAGGAACATTTATGTGCCGTAGCACGATTGAAAAGATCTCTAAAGAGCATCCCAGGACTAATTACAAGCACACAACTAAACCTCTTGGATCTCCAGGACTGATTACATGTCTTCGTAGTAATACCTAATCCCAGGACTGATTACGAGCACACAGCTCAACCTATTAGATATCTGAGGACTGATTACATACTACATAGCAATACCGGAAAGAGTACCCCAGGAACATTTATGTGCCGCAGCACGATCGACAATATCTCCCAGGACTGATTACATGCTATTTGCACAACCTGCCACATATCATCTCTAACCTCCAAGTATCAACGTGATACTCATGATCCAATAGATCATTATCGCACGAGGCATCATCCTGATGCCCATGATCATACTGATCATCATCACTTGTACCATCCTAGTACATATCATCTGGAGAAACATCCTGAAGCTCATCATTATGATCAACCTGATCATATAATGCATCCACCTAATGCACACCAAGTATCTACTTGATACATATCATCATACATGATCCACCTACTCATACAATGTATCCACCTGATAAATACAAATACATGATACATATCAACATACATGATCTACCTGATCATACAATGTATCCACCTGATACAGATACATGGTCCAAGCATCCAACATGATGCATATACAAATACATACAAATGATCCAACTGATCATATCCAGCATCCAACATGATGCGTACATACATATAAATGATCCAACTAATCATATCCAGCATCAACACGATGCGTACATACATACAAATATAAATGATCCAACTGATCATATCCAGCATCAACACGATGCATACATGCATACAAATATAAATAATCCAACTGATCATATCCAGCATCAATACAATGTGTACATACATACAAATATAAATGATCCAACTGATCATATCCAGCATCCAACATGATGCATATACAAAGCAGTAACTGGAGCATCGTCTTGATACTCATCATCTAGCGCTTACATCCACAGCCATGTGAAGGATCCTCCTTCCAACATGCTTGGGATGGATTCAGCAAAGGTGTCCATCACTTCTTGCTCGAAGTGTCATCCATCTGAAGAACACCAAGCCTCTCCATGAAGTACTCGAACTTCACCCTGGCTTGTGGCTTTGTCAGCACATTTGCAATCTGCTCATCCGTCGCAACATACAGGAGCTTCACGGCTCCTCTCTGCACCATATCCCTGATATAGTGATATTTGATCTCTATGTGTTTCGACCTGTCATGAAACACTGGGTTCTCATACAGCTTCACACAACTCTGGTTATCGCAGAATATACCAGTAGCATCCAATGGGAGATCAAATAACTCAGACAGTAGCTTTCGTAGCCATACTGCCTCACAACTAGCTGAACAGGCTGCAACATACTCTGCCTCAGCTGTACTCAGTGCTACACAAGACTGCTTCCTGCTGAACCAAGAGATGACACCTGATCCCATACTGAAGCAGCACTTAGATGTGCTCGTCCTATCTGCAGCACTGCCAGACCAATCTGAATCAACATAACCCTGCAGGTTAAACTTTTGATTCGCTTCATACTTGAGCCCATAATCCACTATACCCTTCAAGTACCTTAGAACATGCTTTACAACAACCAGATGAACATGCCTCGGATTCGTCAGGAACTGGCTCAATGTGTTCACTACAAAGCAAATATATGGTCTCGTGTTTGTCAGGTACATCAAGGAGCCAATCATCTGATGATACATAGAGACATCAACCGGATCAGATGAAGCATCACATAGAAGCTTTAGATTCGATGCCATGGGTGTGGCCATTGCCTTGCAATCCATCATCCCAAATATCTTCAGAATATCTACTATGTACTCCCTTTGACCAAGGAAGATCCCACCTGAATTCTGCCACACCTCCATACCTAGGAAATAATGCATCATTCCCAAATATTTCATATCGAACTCAGAAGCAAGCTTCCTCTTAGTATCTGAAATCAATCTGTCATCTCCTATTACAAATAAGTCATCCACATACAGGAGTAGAATCACAGGATTCCCTTCCTCAACCTTGTAATAGAGGTTGGAATTTGCTTTACTCTTGGTAAAGCCCAAGCTAGATAGGAAACTGTCCATCCTACCATACCAAGTTCTGGGAGCTTGCTTCAAGCCATACAAGGATTTCTTCAATCTGCACACATAGGACTCCCTATCGTGTATTTCAAAATCGAGTGGCTGCTCCACGTATACTTCCTCTTCAACTACACCATTCAAGAAAGTAGTCTTGACATCCATCTGGTGTATTTTTCATTTCATTGCTGCAGCCAGGGAAAGTACTGTTCTGATGGAAGTATACCTAGCTATAGGTGCAAAAGTTTCTTCATAATCTATTCCCTCTTTCTGAGATAAGCCACGAGCTACGAATCTTGCTTTGTATTTCTCTACACTGCCATCTGCAGCATGCTTGATTTTGTAGATCCATTTGGAAGTCACACCAGACTTCTCTTTAGGTCTTGGGACAACATCCCAAACATCATTCTTCATTATTGATTGGTATTCCTTAATCGTGGCATCCTTCCATTCTTTTTTTTCCGCTGCTTCTTCATAACTGGAAGGTTCTTTGTTCATAATGTCACAGAGTAAAGCAACATAGCTGGTATGTGATCTAGTTCTCTTCTTTGCTCTATGGTCTTCTTCTGGAATGCCAAATCTTTCTGCATTTGGAATGAGCTCTCTAGCCCATGCAGGTTTCCTCTTGTGAGAGTTATCCTCACGGGGTGGATCTGCAGGTTCTTGCGGATCTTCAAACTCACGAACAACTTCTGGAATTGCTTCAGTCATGGTAGTGTCTTAAAATCTAGTTTCTTTAGGTTCTTCATAAACTTTGATAGGTGCCTTCCTTGATTTGATGAATACTGAGTTTTCATCAAATGTTACATCCTTGCTGACATCAATCTTCTTGAACCCTCGAAAGTATATTTTGTAAGCCTTTGAGCTTTCACTGTAACCCACAAAGATACCCTTCTTTCCTGAAGGATCTAGTTTGGTCCTCTTTTCCTTTGGGACATGAGTGTATACTAGACAACCAAATATTTTGAGATGGCTGACTTCAGGTTTCTTACTAGAAAAGACCTCTTCTTGTGTCTTGTTGTCCAATATCTTGTGGGGTGTTCTGTTCTGCACATATACAGCTGTTCTAGCTGCTTCTGCCCATAGATGCATAGGTAGATCCTAGTCATGCAGCATTGCCCTTGCTGCTTCCATGATTGTTATGTTCTTCCTTTCTGCAATTCCATTCTTTCGAGGATTATAAGAAGCAGTCAACTCCCTCTTAATCCTTGAATCACTGCAAAGCTTCTTGAAGTCACCTGAGGTGAATTCTCCACCATTGTCGAATCTAAATGTTTTGATCTTTTTGTCAGTTTGATTCTCCATCAAGGTTTTGAATTCCTTGAACTTATCAAACACCTCATCTTTGTTTTTCAAGAAGTATACCCAAGTCTTCCTAGAGAAGTCATCAATAAATGAGACATAGTAAACATACGCACTTAGAGAACTAGATGACATAGGACTACATACATCTGAGTGGATGATTTCTAGGATATCTTTTGCCTTGCTTTCACTTCTTGGGAAAGCCTTCTTAATATTCTTACATTTTGCACATCCTTTGCAAACACCTTCATGTTTGGTCTTGATTTCAGGAAGACCCTCTATAGCCTTGCTTGCAATTGGAAGTGCCCTATAGTGCATATGAGCAAGTCTTCTATGCCAAAGTTCACTTGGCTCCATGGATTCATGCACCATGGCATGTTCAAGTTGTCCTTTTAATTTATACAAACCTCCCTCTTGCTCTCCAATCACAACTGCATCATCTATGGTCTTTCCCTTTGGCCACATTAGGACTTGGCCATCCACAAATGCAACCCTCATACCTTTTGTATCCAATATAGAGATGGAGAGTAAGTTCTTCTTGAGCCTAGGTACATAAAGGACTTCTTTCATCTTCAAAGATTTTCCAAAATCTAGGTTGTAGGAGGCTTCACCACTTCCTTTGATGGGATATTGATAATCATCCCCAAGTTTCACTTTATGGGGTGATTCATGTTCAGACAGATTTACAAAGGATTCTTTAAACCCAGTCATGTGTTTGGAAGCCCCACTATCAATTAACCAATCATTACAACCATGGGAGATAGTACCTGTGAGAGCAGAGATTAGAACATACTCTTCTTCACTTGATGAGTCATCATTACTATCATCACTTTCTGTCCTATCCTTCTTCTTTGGAGGTTCATCATCTTTGGCAGCATGAGCATGGTACCTTCTTTTGTTACCCTTCTTCATCTTGCTGGAGTTGTTGTTGTTGTGTTTGTCCCTTTTGTTCTTGGGACATTCTGAAGCAAAGTGACCCTTCTCATTACAAGTGAAACACCTTAGATCTTTCTTGTCTTTGTGAAAATGATGAGAAGATTTCTTCTTGTGATGGGATGGCTCCCTCTTGAACTTGCCCTTCTTAGTGTGAGTTGTGAGAGCCTGATCTTCATTTCCCATCTTCTCTTCTCTTGCCACAAGCCTTGCTTCTTCTTGAGAACATTCCTCCCATAATCTACTGAAGGAGATTAACTTCTTTCTAGGACAAATCCCCTGGATAAAAGAGTCCCATGACCTAGGTAGGCCATTCAAACTAGTCATAACAATTTCACAATTCTCCACCATTTCATCTACAGCTTCAAGTTGTTCCTTGATCTGAGAGACCTTGGAGAAATAGGATTGAATGGTTTCTCCATTCGACAGTTTGACCCCTTTCAATTGATTCCACAGGGTCATCTTCTGATTTATGTTCTTTCCTTCAAATAACTTGGTCAAAGAGTCAAACATAGCCTTGGGTGTCTTTAGAGAAGACACATGGGGTATGAGATGGTCTTTGATAGAATCAACAATGATTCTCTTTGCCTTGACCAAGTTCTTCTTATGCAATACCTTAGCCTCTTTATCCTCTGGGATAAGGATGTCTTCTTTTATATATGAGTCCAACTCATTCTCTTCCAGGATTAACCCAATCTTATACTTCCAAGCTCGGAAGTTATCAGCCCCTTCAAGCTTATCCTCAAGCTTGGTGTGGTGAGACATCTTAAAGAGTACTTCAAATGAAATGGAAAATATTTAGGTCTTACCACTTGAAATGCTGAAAAATGGATCTGGTCCTCGATTAGGGTTTGTTGGAAAAACCCTAAAAATTCAAAATGTGAATTTCAACTTTCTAAAAGGATAGAAAGATGCGCCTTGATGAGCTGATCAGCTTGGTGTATTCAAAATTTGAGATAAAAAAGCTTTACCCTTCATATTTTCCTTTTTGTCCTCTCGAGTTCACTAGGGAGAGCCCTGAATTAGGGTTTGAGTTTCCCGGAGATCTACCCAGCCAAAAATCTCGATCCAAATCTCTAAACTTCGATTTTTGCAAGGTGCGTCCAGCTATGGCTTCATATTTCAGAAATTCCTATTTTTGTGGAAACCCTAATTTTTAGGGCTAAATCTGAAAAATGCTCAAAATTGAATTCTGATTGGATAGATAGATTCTCCTTGATAAGTAGAGTCAATCTGCTATACTGCTTTTCCAAAAACTGTGGAGAGAAACCCAATAAACAAGAAACTCAAGTTTCTGTCACTGCAAAATGTCTTCTTCTCAGGTTAGCTCTGATACCATGTTAAAATTTGAGCATTAATTCACAATACTCTTAGATATTTATTGAGAGAATAACATATACAGTATATCAATGCATAACAATCACAATAAGCATGACAAGCATCACAAGAATCAAAAGCATGAGAGACAAGAGACACAGAGTTTCCATGGGGAAAACCCTAAGGTGAAAAACCCCACAACTTCCTCAGAGATAGAGAGAGCAATCACTCAACCAAAGTACAACCAAAATACACTTGAGATAGTCTCCTAGAGCAGATGATCCTCCTCCTCACTAGTGCATCACTTTCTGAGTGAGAGAAGTATGTCTTTCCGAATGATCCAAATAGAGATCTCCTGATCTCTATTTATACTTAACCTGTTTGCCCAGTGACCTTATGGGGCTGACTTGTCTATCTAGATACATTCACAATATAATATATATTTTAGGGCCAACCCCACACATGGTGGTCTAATAACCCATTGGCAAGTACACACACTTGTGACACTTGTCAATCCAAATGATGACACTTCCTTATACAGGAATAACACATCTCTTATAAGGGTACAATAAATATATATGAAATACATAGATGAAATACATTCCAAAGTTACATATACATCAATAGTGGTAAGTCAGGGTGATAAACTCAAAAGTAGGAAATGGATGGATGAAGACAATGAATAATGGAGCCAACACTAGCAAGCCAAGGTATGGTGGAATGATCACCTCTATTCTCCCTAAGGAGGGTAAAACCAATGAGTATGACTAGTGAACTTCTAAGTCTGAGTAGGGACAATATAATATATATAAGAAGATCAACCAGGTACACATATCTATATGATCACCAAATCATGACACTAAGTGCTAAGACATGCTATAAGAATAAGTATAAAAGCAATATAACCATCACACAATGATATACCTGCTGAGTCATATACCTGAATTCTCATCATTTGAACCATCATCTGTCCTCTGAAACTATTGCTGTAACTCTGGGCACTACTGACTACTTTATACAAATGGTATAATGGCTACATCAGTCATCTCTCTAAGTGTCCTGAGACTCAGTCATGGCATGGGGAATATATGTACTGCTATCCAAATACTGATAGTGATCCAATATAGATGCTCATCTGCGCATCTCAATGTAAGGGAATTGGCTGAATAATGTACTGGAATCAGAAAAATAATGTATGGTAGCCCGGCTACTATATATGTGATAACATGTATTTTCAGTCAATCAATCGAAATCATGTCATAATGTTTCTTAGCATGCTCAAAACTAATGCCTTTTACAGTAGTCCCTATGTTTTTATACAGAAAGTAGTCATCCTCTAGAATGACAAGTGCAGTTATATGTTCAGAACATCGCCGTCGGTTCTGCATTCCCAGTCTTTCTAGTATTGTTGATAATGTGCAAACCAGCTTGAACCATTTCTTCTTTAAACTTGTCCAGGTTCCTACCGACAGCTTCCAATTTGTTGCTAACATCATTGGAAAATGTGTTCTTTCCTGCCTTGTGAGGGTAGAGAAGTCCAAGGGTTTCTTCAAGATGTTCGACCTTCTCGCTATCAAGGTGTCTTTTAACATAGTCGACCATTTCACAAATTTTGCGGTATTGGAAATCCACTTGAATATTTGTCAATAAATTATTGATTAAGAAGATTTTTGAGAAAAGGGTGTGACAAGACTATGTTTATTCCTTTCAATTCTATATAAAAATTTCCTTTTTTATTTGCAATAGTGGGTTTAATGTATTTCTTTTCTTTTCTTTCAAATATTTTATCAATAAATTCAACAACAAGTGTGAAGTTACAACATCAATAATGAGAAATATTTTTTTTTAACTTATTACAAATATTCATAGATAAATATTAATAAATATTCATTTACATATAAATATTACTATTACCAAGTAGGAAGAAGATGTTCATCATATTATTAAAACTAAATTTAATTAATATATATAAAGAATGAATGAAATCGATGAAAACTAATAGATTTTCAACATTGGTTGAATTTGAAGTAGAATAACGATACAACCAATAAACTTGACAAATGGAGTAAATTGTTTATGTAAACAATATCCATATGTTATTGACAAATGGAGTAAATTTTTTTATGTATACAATATCCATATGTGTTGACCTGAAGATAATGATAACGGCTGCCTAGAATTGCACACTAGACACTCAACAATTCAAAATATATGTATTGGCCAAACTGGAATTATTTGCATGAGAAAAGTTGCTTGATTTGGGTGTAACTCCATAAGTCTTAATTTTTCTAATTTTCAATAACAAATGCCCAAAGGAATACACGGGTATTGTTGAATAAAGTATCAAAACTAGCTTCAACACTTTCAGTTTCTAGTTTGACCAAAAACAATTCTACGAATGCTCATAAATAAGAATGTGTTTGAACACTGACATGCTCAATACTTTATAGGGAAAACTATGACCCCAAGTATTTTTCTTCATGGCTTCATTCCAAGAACTCAAGTCCTTAAATAATTGGATTGAACCAATGATAAACACTTCTATTTTCCATCCACACACATGTTAGTAGACAATGCAAGAAGATTGATACAATCAGCACCAAATTTAAATATTTAATAAAGACCAGGCACATAACATTTTGTCACTACGGCTGAGAAAATGCATTTTAAAGAAACTCTCTACTAGGAATGCAAGGGTTCTATGAATCAAGATTTGGGATCTGTATTCAATGGGAAACAGTAATAATAAGTACTTGAGCTATGTAATCTAGCTTCCTTTTAACATTGATTCATGCTCAATCCCATGACACAAAACAGAAACGAGAAAGATGAGTGGAATGAGTACATTTGATCGACGACCCTCTATCCAGTTTCCTTGTTCAGCTCCCATTTGTTAGTATCCATGGCGGTCTACGTCCGTCTTCGACTGTAGAGAAGAGAAGAGCTGCTGAGAAGAGACCATAGGTGTTCTGAGATTGTCCAGTAAAAATATTGGAGCAAATTCAATGGTGCATTTCATACTTATAACATCAAATGATGTCCTTTAAATTTTGCTCAACCTCCTCATAAAATCTCGACCTTTCGTTAATAAATAATGTGAACAGAGAGCAATTGAATTCCATTTTATTATTCTTATTTTGAATTGTATGCTTTTCATTGATTATGAATTTGACCAGAAAGCAAGCAGGTGATTTCTTCGGGAGAGGTGTATGTAGGCCAGAGAATAGAATGGGTTCACGATCTTTAGGCTGTTGAGATAAGTGGAAAATGTCAAACAACCATTAAAATTACTTCAACAAGAGCACATTACAATGGTACAAAGGCCAAGGAGCACAATAACTTAATTATTAATAAAGGCTGATGCGTTGAACCAGACGAACAAGATCATGATGCCCAGTATGAGAACATGGCAAATAAGTGTGAGTAGATAATATCCAAGCCACTCAAATAGGAGGCCAGATAGCAGTAGCACCAGCAAGAAATCTTGCTGAGGTTTGCTTGTTCCTCCATAGTATTACATTCGCAGCTACACATCCGATTTAGGGTTTTAGAATCATTTCATGATGAAAATGAGCACTGCAAACATCTTAGCAAATGATCTGAAAATCCACACGAAGGTTTCAAAATAATCCTCCAAACTAACCTAAAAATCAGGATCAGAAACCACTTTCATTCACGGTAGTCAAAAAAGTGAAAATCAAACAAACAAATATCCTAACTCGAGAAGTTGGCATAAATATCTCCAGTACTATGTATTTCTTTAAATATTCTTAAATTTTCTATAACACTCTAAAGAATGTTTCAACATTCTATCAGGGAACAAATATTTCACAATAAATCCATCAAACCGCTGAAAATACTAATTCAAATCGAGATTCAGAGAATGTTTCATATACTATTTGTATGAACTAATCAAATGCTTGAAAATGAGGTAAAAAACGATGGAGAGGCTCAGAGTTAAGGACAGTAGAGACTTCCTTCTAATTAACCTTGACCTTCTAAATAATATGTAATCTTTGCGAACTCGTAGCAGATGAAATTAGATGGGTTTTCAGCATCAAAGAAACAGACAAACACTGATTGGGCTGAGTTGGATGGGTTGGTGATCAAGAGGCATTGATATTTGATATAATCTCAATCAAAATATGCAGTAAACAAAATACAACAGAGCCCTTCGGGTTATTCATATGATCTGAACCTCAAATGATATAGGCGTCAAAATTTGATTTTGCTCGAAAGAGAGAAAAGTGCTCAACGATTCATTTACTTACCTCCATCTTTGTTCTATCTATTGTTGCTACTTGTTGATGTTCATTGGGTTTTTCAGCTATCCTTCCTTCTCATTGTTTATTCCATTGTTCTTGCCTCTCCACAACAATGCTAACCATTCCTAAAATGCTAAGAAGAACACTGCCATACAAACTGCACTCTCATATTTCCACACAGTTTTTTAAAAACTAAATACTTTCATTTTCTTATGTCCCCCACATGAATTTTTTGGTGAGGAGGATTAGTTGGGAGCTTGTTTCACACAAATACCATACAACCCATCCAAGCTTTGTAGAACGGAGCTATGTGATGGAAATTTGTTCATCCTAGAGGCGGAGGACATGCATTCAAATTCATGCAGACATAATACCATGCACACATAAATCCATGCATGCAATCATTTGATCCGAAGTTTTAGCCATCAGAAATTGCAGGTGATTGCTTTTGCACCCATCAGAAATTGCAGGTGATTGCTTGCACGACAAGTAAGTTAGAGCGTGGTAAATTTTTAAGGTAAGGTTTTATTTTTTTTATCTATTTTTATTTATTTATTTTAATTTCGTGCAATGAGAAAAAATAGTCAATTCAAGGTGATTGTCCAATTAGAAAATAGTAAATTTTTTTTTCTAACTAATTATAAATACAAATTTTATGTTGATATTAATCTAACTTTAGAAGAAAAAAAATATTGATTGCAATTAATGGAAACAACTAGAACATATAGTCTCCTGCCTAGGGCATTGACTGAAAATATAACAACTTAACATACAACTTCATCGTATGAACTCGAAAGTAAAAGTTAGAGTATTGTATTTTCTCTTGGTTAAAGACACTTAAAGTATTGTATTTTCTCTTGGTTAGTGGGCAAATCTCACCTAGACAAATATAAGATATATTTAAATTATATTAGTAATATTTTATTTATTAAGAAAAAGGTATTAAAGAAAATTTATAATTAGAAGTAGACATTTCATAAATAGAAAAATATGCATTTTTTAAATTTTAAAAAATTTTAAAGTATATATGTTTAGATTTAAAATTTTAATGTAATGTTTATTTTTCATTGCAGGTAACTTGCAACTTGTCTTAAATTTAAAGCATAGCATATATGATAATATTCTTTTAAGATTACCTTAAACAATAGTCATAAATTTATTTGAAATAATTATTTGTATGTATCCAAACTGTTTTGTGCTTGTAAAGTTACACATAGTATATGACTTAAGTTATCATTGTATATATTATTATATTTCTTTATATTAATAATTAATAAATAGTTAAATGGTTAAAATTTAAAATTTAAAATATAATTTTAATATTAACGTTTTAAAATTAAATTCCAATTTTATTTTAATAATTGAATTTTAATAGTATTATTTTATGATTTTTTAAAATTAAAAATTATTAATATATTTATAGAAAATGAATTTTATATAAATTTGTATACGACCAAAACAAAGTTTATTATTAATTGACATTAATAACCAACATAGTTATCATATTTCCATAATTTTAGTGTTTTTAATATTATAAAATTATGCCTAAAACATTTGTATTAGTGTTTTTAGTATTATAATTTGAAAGAAAAAGAAAAGGTAGAACACCAAACATAAATAATTTGAAAGAAGAAGGAAAGGTAGAACACCAAACATTTCACATACTTTAGGGTAAGGCTAATTACTATTTAAAACAATTAGGAGTAACATGTTAATTTGAAATAAGGGAGCTCGAATAAGAAACATATTAAATTGTGGTTTTTATTAATATAAATAATATGTTTTTTTAGGCTAGTTAATATATGAGCTAAGAAAGGTTGTTTTTTTATTTTTAAATAAAGTAAATTGTGTAGTATAATTTTATTTGGTATATTCATTATTCTATTTTTTTATGTTAATGATATTGTTCTTGTAGTGAGAATCTCTATGATCTTCATCAAAAATATAATTGCAACTATAGTCTTGGGAAAAGGATAAATAGATGATGAAAACATTATTAGAAACTTGAAGGCAATTGAAAATTAATGGACTTTTGTTTTTGGGATAACATGAAATTCCTATTTGGGACGATTGCCTTGTTATCTTATATGGATGTCAATTTTGGGGTTGTAACATCTATAGAGAATCATGGAGAAGAATAAAGCAAATCCAAATCATTCTATTTAACATATAATCTCTCAATATTAAAGGAAAATCACCCTATCCTCCTCATAGAAGCTAGTCTCTCTCCCATTCTAAGCATATGCATGACTAGGTGCATAATCTACAAGAACAAGATAAACAAGAAAGGACATAGAGAGGCTTCCTAAGACTACTTCAAACTCTAGTCCAAAACTCTAGTCCAAACCACATGTGGCTTTTAAATGAGATTGGCATGCTAGATCTTGGATAAATCATTGGGGATTTACGAGAGATAACTCTATAAAATAGTGATAATATTAAAAATATTATTGCATCTAAATTTAAGAACAATTTGTGGTGCTATAAAGATTAGAGGATAAGATAAAATTAAGATATTATGACGAGATGATCGCCATAATTTGGAAGATCATTAGTATCTCTTTGTTTTAACTAGCATAAAGAAGAAAATTAAGATTGCTAAAATAAGGACAAATTTTATTCCTAAAACATTTTGGAACAACGGAATTTGTCATATATTTGTGAGGCTAATAAGGTTGAAGATAAAAATTACACTCTTACCATGTATGTTGGGGGCATAGGTCATGGGGTCCATTCTTGTGAGGCATAGATTACCCTTGATTCAAATAACAAAGTAATGTTAAAAAAATAAAAAATGAAAAAATACTTACATGTAATTTCAAAATATTTATCATAATATTAACCTTCTTTCATCCTAACAAGATGATTGAGGAAGCTATCTCTTAAAACTTATAAAGTATATAAATAAAATTTTAAATAAAAGCAAGTGATTGTCTACCTTTTATAAAGTCACCAAATTTGATATTTATGAATTTTTTCACTAAGAAACAGAACAATTGTTTATATAAATAAAATAATTTAAATATATTTTATTTAATAATATATATTTTTAAATATATTTAATATTATTAATAAAAAATATTTAATATTATTAATTAAAAATAGAATAATGGTATATTTAAACTATATTTTAAAAGTGATATATTATAAAATATAAGTCAATTTCTACTGTGAGTCAATTTTTATTAAGTGAATGAATTTTCACTAAATTGTAGGTTTGGTTAGCAAGAGTATCTGAGTTCAATTCTCCTTAAGTGACTTAGTTGAAAGTGCCATATGCCGACTTAAATGTCATTAAATCCAAATTTCTGAGACCACACACCACTCCCCCAATTGAAACGAACAAAGTTAGAAGCCATCATAGAATAGTTTATAGTCTGTGGTTTGGCTCACTACTTGCGTCTATGAATATCTTGTTGGTTTGAACTTATCTCTTAAAGGAAATATTTACGAAGCCGAGTTTGAAATATCTTTGCAGTAGTTTGCAGTAAGATGTCAAAGAATCGATGTTGGGTGCGTGCGCTATGGGACCTTCGCATATTGGAATCGTTATAGAAACCATGATGAAAAGTTCAATTTGAGAATCAAATTCACTGTCGGTTCAAAGTTCAAATGGCTTCAATTCGCATCTTGAATGACTTAAAGTTTCCTATGATGAACAGTGCTTAAATCGATTCGTCCATCTATAACGGTTGGAAAAAATATCTACATCAACGAATGCGTGTAAGTTACTATATCCGTCTTCTGGCCTGTCCCAAGTCTCGTGAATGCCTCAAATAAGTAGTGTTTGGATAGCTTAGCAAATCATGCAACCCCTGTTCATTCAAACAAAACTCAATCTTTTTCGAATGATTCGATGTCACAAAAACATAATGGAAAAAGAAAAATTCACTAGGAAATCAGAATAGATTTCTGTCAACCTGTGTAGTAAAAGCTTCAATAACACGATAAGTTTCTTTATAAGAGAACAATGTTACTAGGTTTTTCATATCGAAGTGTCTATACAATTTTCCTTTGGTAGACTTGGGAGTTTTCCTCGGATTTCACAGCGGTGAATATGTCTTCAAATTTCGCCGAAATGCAAACAGGGATTACTATCAAAGAATGCAGTATGTGTGGAGATTTGGGCATAGAGAAAGAACTTTTTCAGTGCCAAAGATGTTTATATCGTCTTCAACACAGGTTAGATCTCAATAATTCATTTCTCATTTTAATATACCTCTATACTGGTAAGATGCTGTTGGTCTTTCTCCATCTGCCAACAACCCTAAAAAGGTAAGCGAGAATTGTTTCAGAAAAACAGTTCATATATTGACAGACTATTTCCATAATAGACTAGACTAGTTTTTGTCCAAACTCAGAATGGATATTGTCTGTGCTATATCCAGATACTGCAGCAAACTGTATGCACACGGAAAATTGAACGAGTTGATCTGCGACTGGTGTCTGCATGAACGAGAAACCAGCTGCAACAGAGACCGAAACACGAGACAAATCAGGAATGCACAATATATTTCAAGAGAGAAGCCATCGGATGAAAAACCAAGTCCAGACAACAAAAGAGGCAAAGGCGAAAGCTCAACTGACAACGTGGAATGCCAAAATGAACGCCAAGCAGCACCAATAAGTACCAACAATGAAAATCCACCACAACATTCTTCTCAGAGGAAAGGAATAGTTGGAGGGAAAGAGAAGATTATTAAACAACGATATAGATATAAGTCTCTCGCACAGATTCTCTCAATAGCTTTGCGTATCTAGTCTTCTAATTCACTACAAAATATGCACTTTTGTTTTTAGTAAGTCGAACAGAAATATGGACTTCTGTTTTATATATGCGAACGACTATTATATTGTTTTCTATAAGTCGAACAAAGGTGATTGTGCATTGCTAAATTTAAACTTTAATTGTATATGAATATTGTGAATGTGTTTAACTGTTTACTGCACAGTTATACAAGTACGATTCAGAACGTTATGGATGTGCTGTACAGACACATGTGAAACAAATAACATGAAAATGGAAAATTTTTGGTACTTAGTTCTTATAATTTTTTAAACAAAGAGTTATGAATTTGTATCTAAATGGATTAGATGACATGGTGGTATGGGGAACGCAATTATGTTCTCCATCTCATGGATTTTGTTCTCCAGCATCAAGTGCGTCACAGCAAAGATACCATATATATGCTTAAATTAAAAAGAAAATGTATAGACAAGATTTTAAAATAGAATATGCAAGAGATCTAACAACTGAGATAATTTATCTTCTTAAATAATAATAAAATGTATCGACCAAATACGAAAATAGAATTGCATAGATATAACTAATGTACGTTGGTTCTCGACCAGCTATTGGTGCAGGAATGGATATCGAGCATCGTCCAGCACAAAATTTCGTTACAGTTTCACATACTCTTTTGCTTATTTGGATTTTAGGCGGCGGTTGTTGGTAGGAGGAGACTTCATTTTCTACGTCAAACTTTTTACAATACGTTGTACAATGAATAAGTCTTGTAGGAAGCTCATATTACTTCCACTGATAATAAGAAAGAGAAGAATGTAACAGCAATGGGCAAACAGTGTGTTTAGGGTAAGAATTCAAGAAGACAATGTTTTGTTTTGTTGTTTTGTCCAAGGATAACAAGGTGTGTATAGCATGTAGTGATATACAACTCATTTAATTACAGAAAGTAACAGGTAGCTAAGGCCTAGACAACAAGTGATTACAACTAAGTATGTAGAACAAGTCACAGATAACTTGTTCATGATAGTTAACTTGTTCATGGAACTTAACTTGTAACCTATTGGTGTTCACCACCCACAATTTAAGTGGTTGTGCTAGTTTATTATGTGAAAACACAGTTCAATATAAAGTAAAAAAAAAATTCTATAGGATAGTTAAACAACTCGAAAAAACTTTATTGTTATCACATAGATCCCTTAGGATTAGTTAAAGTTGCCCCCATAAAAGGGATATATGTCATTCCAATCAAAGAACATAATCTTTCAAACTTTTCAAGTTTCAGTGCTTTGGTAATGATATCTGCAATTTGTTCTAAATTGGAACATTGTTTCATATGAATGGTCTAGGTCACAACATGATCTCGAATCAAGTGGTATTTGGTGTTGATATGCTTGGTTCGATCATGAAATCTAAGATTCTTGGCCAATTGAATTGCATAAATGTTGTCAACAAGTAGAGGCATTGAAGTCATATGTTTCTCTTGCACGTCTTCAAGGATTTTTCTAAGCCACACAATTTCTTTGGTGGCTTGAGCTCTTGCTACATATTATGCTTCAGTTGTAGAGTCAGTAGGAACTGATTGCTTCCTTGATCTTCAAGTGACAACTATCGATCCAAGGCTCATCAAATAACTTAAAGTAGACACTCCAAGTTCTTTGCCTCCATCAAAGTCTGAATCTGAATATCCAATAAGATGAAAGTATGATACTTTTGATTATTTTAGCTCAAAATTTTGAGTTCCTTTTAGATATTAGAGAACTCATTTTGTTGTTGTCCAATGTCCTTCATAGGGTTGATGCATAAATCTAGATAAAATTCCTATTGGAAAGGTAATACCAGGATGAGTGGTGGTGAGATAAATCAAAGTTCCAACAAGCTGGATATACTTGGTTGCATCTTAAAAAAAAATTCTTTCATTGGAAGAAATCTTTAGGTTTTGCTCCATTAGAGTAGAAACAGAATTGCAGTCTTGCATTCCAAATCTACATAATAACTCTCCAATGTATTTCTTTTGATAAATGAAAATGAACTTAGGATTTTGAGTGACTTCAATTCCTATGTTATAATGAAGTAGACCCAAATCTGTCATATGAAAAACCTTTGTAGTTCTTTCTTAATGGATGTGATATAATCATCATTGTTTCCTATGATTAACATACCATCAACATATACAACTAGATATACAATTGATCTACCAACTTTCTTGACAAATAAGGTTGCATCATCTAGATTGAAATGCTTATAGTTTAATTTCGGAAGGTACTCAGTTACTTTTTCATATCATGCTCATGGTGCTTCCTTCAAACTATACAAATATTTTACCAATTTAGATACCTTATGCTCTTGAACTTTGATAGCATAACCTCCATGATGAGTCATACAAACATCTTCTTTCAAGTCTCCATTCAAGAAGGATGTCTTGACATCCATATGATGTATTTTCCATCCTTTTTGTTTTTCTAAAGAAAACAAAGTTTGAATAGTGTCCCACTTTGTTATAGGAGCAAACGTTTATGTATAGTCAATACCTTCTTTCACTAGCTTTTTTGAACCCAAAATCCAATGGCATATAAGTCCAATTTTTGACATCATGCTGTCGACCATGTGACAAACATCTTCTTTTTTAAACATCGATGACACTTGGACGGATATCCGACTATAACATCTCTAAAAATTCATAAAAATTAAAAATTTTATACATAGCGTAAATGTCTATAAAACCAATGTTATATTTGCGGAATATCTTTTATCTTGTCGTTTGTATTAAATGTATTTTATTAATTATAACAATCGACAATTATTTATCTTGTCCTTATTACTAAAGTAGGACTTCGAGTCATTTACTGTCTTTGGAAAATGATGATGTTTTTAATTGTGTGGTCGTCTATAAAACATGGATCTTTTGTTATTTCATATGATCCTTTAGTCCTGGATTAAGTGACCAATAATTAGTTCTTAAAGCATTTAAGTCGCCATTCAAAAAACCCAGTTGATTGTATTAAGGTCGTAATCCATCTATTGTTGTTATTAACGTCACAATAAAATCTATTAAATTTATGATGTTATATTGCTGACTGTTTTCTTTTATTTGAAAGGGGTTCTAGTGATGTCCCCTCGCTTACTTAGCTATAACAAGCTAATGCATGATGTCGCCTTTTGTCCAGGGTTACAGGTGAGAACTCTTCACGAAAGATTTGTTTAAAGTTTTATAATTGAAGGAGCCAAGGTTATGTAATAACCTAGCTCGGTGGTTAAAAGTATTACCAAGAGTATTTATGCCCATGACTTATTAAGGATGGGGTCAATCTAGTTTTAAAGCCCGTTCTTTAATATGAATTTTACAAGATTAAATTTTAGAAACATTGCATAAACCATGAAACATGGCGCATCCCTTATGGAGTTTGATGGTAAAGAAAGAGGTGACCCGAACTATAGGGTAGTGGGTTTAAATTCATATGCTAATGGTAGTCAGATAAAGTATTAAATGCCTTTACGTGAAAGTTGGTGAAGGGTTACATGCAGTGTAGGAAATTCAAAATTCAAATGACGGAGACCCGTCAAAATTGTCGGTTTTAATTAAATTCTGGAACTTTTTCCGTCAAAATTGCTGATTTTAATTAAATTCTGAAACGTTTTCCATGTTACAAGTCAATTTGTGACGGCTTGGCTGAAATGTTAACCGTATTTGACGGTCAAATTGGCCTCTGACAGGCAATTCAACCGTCAAATTCCATCACTGGTTACATGTATGGACAAACCCTAACTATACGCTGAGGGTTTTGGTGTTAGCACTTGTTGCGTGTTTGTGAAGGTGGGAGAGCCGAGCTCTCATGGCCGCCATGGCCATTTGGCACACCTTGCTCAGTGTTTAACGTGAATCTTAAACGCAGAGGGTCTTACAGGGTTCAATCGATGTTGTTGTGTTTAAGTTATAACTTTGGTTTGGTTACAGAGAGGATTGGAGCTCTCGGCCCTTGACTTCGAAATATTTACAGAGTATGTTTCGGTCATAAGCACAATGGTTCTCTGCTATCGAAATTATCTGCTTAAATATAGTGGTAAGTTCAGTTTAAACTCATATAATTATATTGCTCTTATTTTTATGTTTATGGTATTTATTTCAGCGTTGAAATAACTGTTTGCTTTTCATGGCAGGGGTTTCCTTTTCATTGCTTCCAGGTGCTCCCTCGTCTTGGTTTGAGGTCTCGACGTTGGTATAACAAATGTGTGACGATTCCAGTGGTTTGGAAAACCACGGCAAGCCTCGGGCCTTCAGCACGATGCCTCTATCAAACTATTACTTGCGTGAATGCTAGCGTTGGCCTTCGTTTGTTGTTGAAATCCATTTGGCACTTTGGTTATGAAAATGAAAACTTATAAGTCTTCATGGGTTTATACCCAGCATTGTGGTTTCAACCCACATAACAAATAATGAAAATTTACAGTGTTTTAACCTCTTTGTCGAGACTGTTGCTTTGTTTAAGTGATTTCTTTCTATTAAAGTGTATTAAATCTGGGCTTAAACTCTACTATGGCAACTTGTATTTTAATTAAAAGTTTGCGTTGTCATTACAAAACTCTGTGTGTAATGATATAAAAGTGATGTGGAAAGGATTCGATCCTTGGAACAATGTTTTCAACAGGATTTAAAGTCATATCTAATAGTAATCTTTGTGAGTCAGTGGTCAAACCTCACAGATCTTGAAACCCCCACCTATAATTTCTTTAGTTAAGGGATTTGGATCCCATTTCTGCTCCTACTGTAATGTTATTGTTTGTATTTATTTTAATTCATTTTTCTGCTAGGTTAAACATATATGGTTTACAATTTTTAACATAGGGTTTAACCCTGTCAGTTTGTAAATACCGGACTATTTATATATTTATTTATATATCTAGGGAAATAAGCTCTTCGAGCTTTGAACCCTTGACCTATCAATTTTACGGGTTGAAGTTTTTAATACCTAGTTCTAGTTCTACATGTTTACGGACTTGGGTCCATAATCTCCCGACTGTTCGATGCTTATCGATAGCAAGGATGTTGTGATAAATAATTAGGAGTAAAACCCTAAACTGTTGTTTATGTTTGATTAAAGATTTTATTAATTTTTTTTTATATAATAAGCAAAGTAGGGGATACCCAAGGTTGTTTGAATTGAGCATTTCGGCGATAAAGGGCGATCTCTCGAACTGAAATTAATATAACCTTAGACTATGATGTTTGTATAAAAGAATGGGAATTTATATGCTTATGAATTTGGAACATTTTACTTCTTTATGAGTATCGATTCCATTTTGGAATTAGTAGATTTTAAACAGTATAATAAAGATTTTACTCTATACTTTAATATTGTATTTGATAAATTTTTGTGCTTAATAATTTATGTTGGCTTATTAAATGAACTCGATGTTGATCCTATATATCGTAATAAGGATACCAACAGAGTTATAATGAATATGTTTGTCGAATCTCTTTTAGGATTTTAGGATGGTACTTGATTTGTATGATGTTCGGTTTTTGTAACATCCCTCTTCTACTCCAACATTTGTAACTAAGAATGTAAATTTTTTTTTTGTACTAGTCTCGTGAGGAGCCCAAGGTCAAGGCCCCACCAGGGAAACATGGTAAATTGTGTCATTTAATTCTTAAGTTATATTTTGAATATTAGACTTAGGAGACTGACATAGTTGACGCAACAAAAAAACGATGGAGCAAGAAATCCACTGAGGAAGGTAAGTGGTTGAGAAACCATGATCTGGATGAGACGTGACATCACAGTCCCATGGATCCTAAATATGGGGATCCACTTGATGATCTAAGGTTGTAGGATTTGTTCTAAGTAGAGCAATGATTAATATGCAGACTAATGGGGAACTCATATATCCTACCTTTTTAGCTTGAACTAAATATTTTCCTTTCCATAATTCCTTCCCTAGAAGTCTTCTAGGAGAAGAGTAGTCCTGGACAATAATGAAATATCTATAAGATAGATATATAGGCTAAAATATCTATTTGGATAAATTCCTTTATAGAAAAGAATGAATTAACTTTTGAATAGGTTAAGATAGGGTAAAGGAATGATTTAAAACAAAAAAAAAAAAAGAACTCGATATGTTCTTATAGTGTATATTTACATACATACATAGAGGAAGAATTTGATAGGTTCTTATAGGATATATTTATATATATGGAGAACCTTATCTAAAAGGGTAAAAGATTTGTATTTAGATTTGACGTAGTGGAAGGAAATTTCTCTTAATCACTTAGCTAAGGCCCTCCGAGTTATAGAGGACATCCATGCTCATTTTTTGGAGAAATTGTTGCTGTCATGTCCCTCTTATGATGATGAACATTTATTTAAGAATATATCATGTAGAGCTCAGCTTTAACTAGCCCAAGTCCCACGATTCCATGGAATCCGGTTTAAGATTGTCTTTTGTTATTTACCTCTTACGTGGAACGCCGAGAAGGGGGTTTCCCTCTCATGGGCGGACTCCCCAACACAAAAAGACACGGATATATTAAGAGGGAAGGGGGAACGCTGGGGGGAAGGTGACGGGAAAGGACGGGAAGAAAGATGCTTGCTCGCTTTTCGGTGGACTACCACTTACATTGTTTCGTGGAAATGTTTGTTTTTATATTAGCAATTTTGAATTAGATGTAGATGGATCCGTGGAGAGATCTGCAATCTCCAAAGTTAACAGGAAATGAAGGCTTGAAGCCCGATCCATTACATTGTTCGTGGAAATGTTTGTTTTTATATTAGCAATTTTTATTGGATGTAGATGGATCCGTGGAGAGATCTGCAATCTCCAAAGTTAACAGGAAATGAAGGCTTGAAGCCCGATCCATTACATTGTTCGTGGAAAGATTTGTTTTTATATCAGCAATTTTTATTGGATGTAGATGGATCCGTGGAGAGATCTGCAATCTCCAAAGTTAACAGGAAATGAAGGCTTGGAGCCCGATCCATTACATTGTTTATTATACCGTAGCAATTTCCAGAGTTTAGTACCTCGGCATTGCCATCGTCGAAATGCAGATCTGTTGTTAATGAACTCGATGAGTATCCTGTTTTAGAATCCATCGAAACCACGGACCCCTGCATCCCGATCTCCGTTATTAAAAACGTGATCATGGGGGTTTCCATTATACGGTGTTGCATGCCAGATTTCGATGAGTACCTTGTCTGGAGTTAATCGAAACATGGATCCCTATATCCGGATTCCTGTCGTGATATTGAGAGTAGGATCTTGAATTTGTGTTTTCGTTATTTGTTCTAGGTTGATATTCCGTTTTGGAATCGTTTTGAATGATGGAATAACTTGATCCCTGAACAACACTTTATTTATTTTGCATGTGTCATGGGGTTATGATAGACCATGACGAGTCCTTAGCATATTTGCTACTGCTTAAAACCTATCGAATCCCCTTCCTTCCTTTATTTTACTGATAGGAAAACGACGGAGCAAAGGGGGCCGTGGAGTTTCTCAATTTAACTCTGTATTTTTGTAGTGTAGAATTTTTGTCAAGAACAACGCGAAGCTCTATTCCTCGGATCTTTAGATCTTGATTACTAGTTTGGTATTGTGTGTTAAAGGATGTTGAATGCAGATCTAGAGGAAGAAAATCCCTGCACTTGATTCTCTGTCTTATGACCTATGCCGAGATCAGATCGATCTCTTTAATGGCAGAAATATGTGTTGAAACTCTATTTTTAATTTCTGCATTTTCGTACAGGATTGTACTCTGTCGAAAGAGTTTACGGGCCCTCTTTTCTTGTATCGTCTATACTCTGCTACAGTGTAGGTTCTTACTGTTGTTGTTGTTTGTTATATTAAGAGGGAAAGAAAAACTTTAGCGTTACCATGCAGCGGTCGACAGAGTTGTATATTTTTCTTATCCTCTCAGCTAATCGTTTCCAGGGACGCAGTTGATGGTCTGCATAATCGATAACCAAGCAGAGCTATCTCATGATCCGATTTCTGTATTTCCGTTCTGTGTTGGATTATTACGAGAATACTTTAATTGTTTTTTTCTGGATTGTTGCTGCAAGTACCTTTCAGATTGATAAGCTATCCTTTTTACTTACTAGATTGTACGTGTTCTTTTTATATATATATATTTAGCGCTATCACTGCTTTACCTAATCGCAGGAAAGGTCTAGCGAATCATGTTGAGTTGTTTATATATATGTCTATCACTGCTTTACATAATCGCAGGAAAGGTCTAGCGAATCCTGTTGAGTTGTTTATGTATCGAGTCAGTGATGTCAATATATTTAGACCTCTTTCATATTTCTTGTTGTAGAGTCAGAGGTCTAGAAAGGTCTTTGAAAACTATTCTATTACCAGAGAATAGATATTTGTAAGTATGTAAGGTTACTATCGATTGTCTCTGAAACACTCTAGAGGAGAGAGGCCCTAAGGAGAAGCAATTGTATAATACAACAACGTGGTTGTAGGTAACCTCTTTTATGAATAATATATGATGCGACCTTCTTGGTGGACGTAGCCCAAAGATCTTTGGGTGAACCACGTGTATATTGTGTCTTTTTGTGTCTCTTTCTTATGCGTGATTATGATGGTTTTATGGTTTCGTTGAAATGTATATTTACATGTTTTGGTTAAGGGAGTAAATTTCAAGAGAAATTCTTAGCTAATATATTGTTGAATTACAGTGTTATCCTTTCGTCGAAGTAAGTTTAATTATCAAAGTGTCATGCGTGGTTTCAAATATGTAATAAGATTTTTATAGGAAACTAACTCGCATAAGAGTTAGGAGACCTTTGCATCAGTAAGCAGATTTTTACTAAAGCAATTTTGGGAACAGAAAGATGACTATGTAGTTTTTATTTCTTTAAACTAATTAAGAATGGAGGACTATCTTCATAGTATTTATTTTGGAGTTTTCTTTTATGAAGTATACAAAAGAAAAGAAAAAGCAAGACCTTTCACCAAACACTAACTTGGTCTAATGGGTATGTGACATATGGTATCAGAGCGACAGGTTACAAATGCTCGGGCATATTTGGGCTCAGTTGGAGGAAGCAAGATGGATTGGACGAAACTAGTAGGAGAATTCTAGCTCTAAAGTTGCAACAGGAAATTTCATTCCAAGGATTGACAAGAGGTAATCGACAAGATGTACTGGAATTGTAAGTAAGTATGTTTCCTTACTAAAAGCATCATAATGACATAGCATAGTTGATATAAGTACATGGTTTATGCTCCATCTTGTGTTGGACAAAAATTAGTCGATGAATGTATCATCATACTCAAAACACTAGTTTCAGTAAAAGACAAGAAAATACTCTTTAATAGGGTTAACATAGTTAAGGCTTTAGGAATTAAATCCTTGTAAGGTAGAGTAAATGTAGTAAAATCGATAGTTTCCCTAGTATAAATATTTAGAGGTAATGTTTATGCTAAAATCTGTTGATGTGATAGTTGAATGAAATGTTTATCATCTCTTTTACGGTGATACCTTTCAATTCAACATTTAGTTCTACTAAGTGAGTAGGGTTAATAATTTGGTGTTTGCATAACTAAGTAAATTCGATTGACCCTATAAGTGAAGACTTCCCAATATCAAATTCAAATGGACTATCTAAGCATCTTAGATCTATAAAAGATCCACTAAGTAGGATTAAAGGTAAGTTTAAAAGGTCCTTTAAAGATTGAGAATTTGGGATGGTCTTGAATGGTTAAGTTCTCTTCTTTGTATAAAAATATTTTTTTTTCGCGAGAAAGTTTGTCAATTTATAAAAATGCTATTGACCTTAATAGTGAATGTTGTAAAGGTACATGCTGCAGGAGGAGTCAATGGGATTAAAGCAGGTAACTAAGGCGATTAATATCTTCTAGTTATGAAGAAAGTGTAATTATGTTGATGATATAAATTCCACTACGTTACCGAGGTATCAACTAAGAATTATAAATTTGTTATATTTGCTAAAATGGTATTCCAAAGGAAGTATAGCCTCACTAGACGAAAGGCAGCTAAAATTCATTTTGCAAAGAAAACAACTTTAATTAGTGTGAAGTTCTATAACTAGGAGATGGTTAGATCATACAGGAGAACAATTGTTAAATAATCTCCTTACTAATTACCTTCATGCTAAGATATGATTTTCATAATGTTGATGGGTGACATGGAAGCAGGCTTGTAAAGCTTGCTGGTAGATTCAAACAAAAGAAGATGGTTATAATTACATAAAAAAAAAAAAAAAAATTCTACATGTATATTCTGAGTAGTTAATATGATGCATATGATAAAAATGAATGAGTTCATTTTATATTTCTTACTTTAGTGTTCATTATTGTGGAATATTGGGACACTTGAGTGTTTATTTTAAAGGTTGTGTTTGAGAAGTATACAATGTATGCAAGGGCACCTTCATTTCTATTTCATTTGATATATGGATTCCATAAAATTTTGTGCATAGGATGTGTTAAGACAAGTAAACTTGTACCTTAGCATAAGTGGGCCACATAACAAGAAGGTATGTAGTCATCATTATAAAGGTGTGCAAGTGTAATATATGTAAAACAATGTACATGATGTTAGCGGCATACAGACGTTGAATATCTAAATAGGGATCATATGAGAAATGGAAAGACATAACGTCCTTCCAAATAAATTATGAGACTTGACAAATTAGGGTTTAAACTCTAGTCTCTGGAATTCCTAAGAAGGAAGGAAGTTACCGACGAAATAACCCTCACCGGTTCTCATTATGTGTCATGAATTATTTTGCCATTTGATTATGTTTACTTATGATGAAATGGTGTAACATGTCTTGGTGGCACATTTCAGGTTTACGTTATTACCGAGCTTAATATAAAGATGAATTCATTATTTTTGAAGAAAAACTTATGATCATGGAAATTCGCCTTGGAAGATAATAATTCTTATGGTCTATTGATCATCGAAGCTTCTAGTTTGATTATCCTCTTATGAGATGGTTGATAGGAGGTTATGTCTAAACTGTATCTCGACGATTGAGGTATGAAACGTATTTTGTTGCAACTTTCATATATGAAAATCCATGAAGTTCAAGTTGGCATAGTTAAAGGTAGTAACACGAAGAGAGTTACTTGTTATTGATAAAAAAAAAAAAAAAACACCTATATGCTTAAAAGGGAATTACAATGAGAAGGTAAATATGATATAGACCCTATTAATATAAGAGGGTTGGGTGATGAATAGAGGTGCTCGACAGTTCAAACATGGGTACATGCCAGCCGGGTTGTTCATTTACAAAAGCTTAGTAAAGAGAGAATGTTTTGATCAAGTATAGATATTTTAATGTGAAGGATGAGTTTCTTATTTTATGCAGAGGAAAAATATTCTTACAAATATTTTATTTTGTTGCTAACAGGTGAATTTGGCATATGGTCAAAATTCTGTGGAGTTGGTGGAAAGACAAGAGCATAAATATTATGCATGGTAAAATAAGGGGGTGAGGATTTAAGACCCACATCACAACTGTCATTTATTCTTTTAATTTTGATAATTATTGTTGAATAAAGAACGAGACCCAAAATGGTGAGAGTAATCGTATGGTTACAAGATGGAATATGACGAAATAATTAATTAACTGAAAGAGGTTTTCCTAAGACTCAAGTGAGAAGGCTTGAGGGGAAATAAAATTTCGGGACTCAAGCAAGATGGCTTGAGGGGAATTATGTAAGAGTGCAGTAATGGCACTGGAACACTCCCCAGAAATCAGGGAGTTGACAGCCGTCAGGATTCTCGAAGGAATCGGCGGGCTGTAAAGACCTAGGCAACTATAAAAGAATGCATATGCGGGAGGCAGGACGCTGCTTAGTATGCATGAGAGAAAGTATTGCTGCGTGAGCACTGTGGTGTTAGGCAAGAAATCTCTGAAAGAACTGCTGTGTGAGCACTGAGGTGTTAGGCAAGAATTTTCCTCGATCGAGTGAATGATGTGTTTGGATTCAGTTAACAGTCCACTTTCTTGGACTGCTAGATTTATGTGTGCCTATGAAAATAAATGCACAAACAAGGGCTAAATTATATTCCATAAGTTACAAATGTTATGTTGCATTAAAGGACTCATTGTTTAAACTCTGAGTTGGATTATGAATCAATGATATGTTTTACTAAATGATTGTGAAAGAATCAGTTTTATTACATAAAAAATGCAGGTTATGAAAGATAATAGCTTATGAAAGTTGAAGATGATTGAGAATGTCAAAACATAAATGACGAAGCAAACAAAGGACATCAAGATTGAAAGACATATTTTTGAAAAACATAAACACCGAGGACGGTGTTATCTTTAAGGGGGAAGGGATGTAACATCCCTCTTCTACTCCAACATTTGTAACTAAGAATGTAAATTTTTTTTTTGTACTAGTCTCGTGAGGAGCCCAAGGTCAAGGCCCCACCAGGGAAACATGGTAAATTGTGTCATTTAATTCTTAAGTTATATTTTGAATATTAGACTTAGGAGACTGACATAGTTGACGCAACAAAAAAACGATGGAGCAAGAAATCCACTGAGGAAGGTAAGTGGTTGAGAAACCATGATCTGGATGAGACGTGACATCACAGTCCCATGGATCCTAAATATGGGGATCCACTTGATGATCTAAGGTTGTAGGATTTGTTCTAAGTAGAGCAATGATTAATATGCAGACTAATGGGGAACTCATATATCCTACCTTTTTAGCTTGAACTAAATATTTTCCTTTCCATAATTCCTTCCCTAGAAGTCTTCTAGGAGAAGAGTAGTCCTGGACAATAATGAAATATCTATAAGATAGATATATAGGCTAAAATATCTATTTGGATAAATTCCTTTATAGAAAAGAATGAATTAACTTTTGAATAGGTTAAGATAGGGTAAAGGAATGATTTAAAACAAAAAAAAAAGAAGAACTCGATATGTTCTTATAGTGTATATTTACATACATACATAGAGGAAGAATTTGATAGGTTCTTATAGGATATATTTATATATATGGAGAACCTTATCTAAAAGGGTAAAAGATTTGTATTTAGATTTGACGTAGTGGAAGGAAATTTCTCTTAATCACTTAGCTAAGGCCCTCCGAGTTATAGAGGACATCCATGCTCATTTTTTGGAGAAATTGTTGCTGTCATGTCCCTCTTATGATGATGAACATTTATTTAAGAATATATCATGTAGAGCTCAGCTTTAACTAGCCCAAGTCCCACGATTCCATGGAATCCGGTTTAAGATTGTCTTTTGTTATTTACCTCTTACGTGGAACGCCGAGAAGGGGGTTTCCCTCTCATGGGCGGACTCCCCAACACAAAAAGACACGGATATATTAAGAGGGAAGGGGGAACGCTGGGGGGGAAGGTGACGGGAAAGGACGGGAAGAAAGATGCTTGCTCGCTTTTCGGTGGACTACCACTTACATTGTTTCGTGGAAATGTTTGTTTTTATATTAGCAATTTTGAATTAGATGTAGATGGATCCGTGGAGAGATCTGCAATCTCCAAAGTTAACAGGAAATGAAGGCTTGAAGCCCGATCCATTACATTGTTCGTGGAAATGTTTGTTTTTATATTAGCAATTTTTATTGGATGTAGATGGATCCGTGGAGAGATCTGCAATCTCCAAAGTTAACAGGAAATGAAGGCTTGAAGCCCGATCCATTACATTGTTCGTGGAAAGATTTGTTTTTATATCAGCAATTTTTATTGGATGTAGATGGATCCGTGGAGAGATCTGCAATCTCCAAAGTTAAGAGGAAATGAAGGCTTGGAGCCCGATCCATTACATTGTTTATTATACCGTAGCAATTTCCAGAGTTTAGTACCTCGGCGTTGCCATCGTCGAAATGCAGATCTGTTGTTAATGAACTCGATGAGTATCCTGCTTTAGAATCCATCGAAACCACGGACCCCTGCATCCCGATCTCCGTTATTAAAAACGTGATCATGGGGGTTTCCATTATACGGTGTTGCATGCCAGATTTCGATGAGTACATTGTCTGGAGTTAATCGAAACATGGATCCCTATATCCGGATTCCTGTCGTGATATTGAGAGTAGGATCTTGAATTTGTGGTTTCGTTATTTGTTCTAGGTTGATATTCCGTTTTGGAATCGTTTTGAATGATGGAATAACTTGATCCCTGAACAACACTTTATTTATTTTGCATGTGTCATGGGGTTATGATAGACCATGACGAGTCCTTAGCATATTTGCTACTGCTTAAAACCTATCGAATCCCCTTGCTTCCTTTATTTTACTGATAGGAAAACGACGGAGCAAAGGGGGCCGTGGAGTTTCTCAATTTAACTCTGTATTTTTGTAGTGTAGAATTTTTGTCAAGAACAACGCGAAGCTCTATTCCTCGGATCTTTAGATCTTGATTACTAGTTTGGTATTGTGTGTTAAAGGATGTTGAATGCAGATCTAGAGGAAGAAAATCCCTGCACTTGATTCTCTGTCTTATGACCTATGCCGAGATCAGATCGATCTCTTTAATGGCAGAAATATGTGTTGAAACTCTATTTTTAATTTCTGCATTTTCGTACAGGATTGTACTCTGTCGAAAGAGTTTACGGGCCCTCTTTTCTTGTATCGTCTATACTCTGCTACAGTGTAGGTTCTTACTGTTGTTGTTGTTTGTTATATTAAGAGGGAAAGAAAAACTTTAGCGTTACCATGCAGCGGTCGACAGAGTTGTATATTTTTCTTATCCTCTCAGCTAATCGTTTCCAGGGACGCAGTTGATGGTCTGCATAATCGATAACCAAGCAGAGCTATCTCATGATCCGATTTCTGTATTTCCGTTCTGTGTTGGATTATTACGAGAATACTTTAATTGTTTTTTTCTGGATTGTTGCTGCAAGTACCTTTCAGATTGATAAGCTATCCTTTTTACTTACTAGATTGTACGTGTTCTTTTTATATATATATATTTAGCGCTATCACTGCTTTACCTAATCGCAGGAAAGGTCTAGCGAATCATGTTGAGTTGTTTATATATATGTCTATCACTGCTTTACATAATCGCAGGAAAGGTCTAGCGAATCCTGTTGAGTTGTTTATGTATCGAGTCAGTGATGTCAATATATTTAGACCTCTTTCATATTTCTTGTTGTAGAGTCAGAGGTCTAGAAAGGTCTTTGAAAACTATTCTATTACCAGAGAATAGATATTTGTAAGTATGTAAGGTTACTATCGATTGTCTCTGAAACACTCTAGAGGAGAGAGGCCCTAAGGAGAAGCAATTGTATAATACAACAACGTGGTTGTAGGTAACCTCTTTTATGAATAATATATGATGCGACCTTCTTGGTGGACGTAGCCCAAAGATCTTTGGGTGAACCACGTGTATATTGTGTCTTTTTGTGTCTCTTTCTTATGCGTGATTATGATGGTTTTATGGTTTCGTTGAAATGTATATTTACATGTTTTGGTTAAGGGAGTAAATTTCAAGAGAAATTCTTAGCTAATATATTGTTGAATTACAGTGTTATCCTTTCGTCGAAGTAAGTTTAATTATCAAAGTGTCATGCGTGGTTTCAAATATGTAATAAGATTTTTATAGGAAACTAACTCGCATAAGAGTTAGGAGACCTTTGCATCAGTAAGCAGATTTTTACTAAAGCAATTTTGGGAACAGAAAGATGACTATGTAGTTTTTATTTCTTTAAACTAATTAAGAATGGAGGACTATCTTCATAGTATTTATTTTGGAGTTTTCTTTTATGAAGTATACAAAAGAAAAGAAAAAGCAAGACCTTTCACCAAACACTAACTTGGTCTAATGGGTATGTGACATATGGTATCAGAGCGACAGGTTACAAATGCTCGGGCATATTTGGGCTCAGTTGGAGGAAGCAAGATGGATTGGACGAAACTAGTAGGAGAATTCTAGCTCTAAAGTTGCAACAGGAAATTTCATTCCAAGGATTGACAAGAGGTAATCGACAAGATGTACTGGAATTGTAAGTAAGTATGTTTCCTTACTAAAAGCATCATAATGACATAGCATAGTTGATATAAGTACATGGTTTATGCTCCATCTTGTGTTGGACAAAAATTAGTCGATGAATGTATCATCATACTCAAAACACTAGTTTCAGTAAAAGACAAGAAAATACTCTTTAATAGGGTTAACATAGTTAAGGCTTTAGGAATTAAATCCTTGTAAGGTAGAGTAAATGTAGTAAAATCGATAGTTTCCCTAGTATAAATATTTAGAGGTAATGTTTATGCTAAAATCTGTTGATGTGATAGTTGAATGAAATGTTTATCATCTCTTTTACGGTGATACCTTTCAATTCAACATTTAGTTCTACTAAGTGAGTAGGGTTAATAATTTGGTGTTTGCATAACTAAGTAAATTCGATTGACCCTATAAGTGAAGGCTTCCCAATATCAAATTCAAATGGACTATCTAAGCATCTTAGATCTATAAAAGATCCACTAAGTAGGATTAAAGGTAAGTTTAAAAGGTCCTTTAAAGATTGAGAATTTGGGATGGTCTTGAATGGTTAAGTTCTCTTCTTTGTATAAAAATATTTTTTTTTCGCGAGAAAGTTTGTCAATTTATAAAAATGCTATTGACCTTAATAGTGAATGTTGTAAAGGTACATGCTGCAGGAGGAGTCAATGGGATTAAAGCAGGTAACTAAGGCGATTAATATCTTCTAGTTATGAAGAAAGTGTAATTATGTTGATGATATAAATTCCACTACGTTACCGAGGTATCAACTAAGAATTATAAATTTGTTATATTTGCTAAAATGGTATTCCAAAGGAAGTATAGCCTCACTAGACGAAAGGCAGCTAAAATTCATTTTGCAAAGAAAACAACTTTAATTAGTGTGAAGTTCTATAACTAGGAGATGGTTAGATCATACAGGAGAACAATTGTTAAATAATCTCCTTACTAATTACCTTCATGCTAAGATATGATTTTCATAATGTTGATGGGTGACATGGAAGCACGCTTGTAAAGCTTGCTGGTAGATTCAAACAAAAGAAGATGGTTATAATTACATAAAAAATAAAAATAAAAAAATTCTACATGTATATTCTGAGTAGTTAATATGATGCATATGATAAAAATGAATGAGTTCATTTTATATTTCTTACTTTAGTGTTCATTATTGTGGAATATTGGGACACTTGAGTGTTTATTTTAAAGGTTGTGTTTGAGAAGTATACAATGTATGCAAGGGCACCTTTATTTCTATTTCATTTGATATATGGATTCCATAAAATTTTGTGCATAGGATGTGTTAAGACAAGCAAAATTGTACCTTAGCATAAGTGGGCCACATAACAAGAAGGTATGTAGTCATCATTATAAAGGTGTGCAAGTGTAATATATGTAAAACGATGTACATGATGTTAGCGGCATACAAACGTTGAATATCTAAATAGGGATCATATGAGAAATGGAAAGACATAACGTCCTTCCAAATAAATTATGAGACTTGACAAATTAGGGTTTAAACTCTAGTCTCTGGAATTCCTAAGAAGGAAGGAAGTTACCGACGAAATAACCCTCACCGGTTCTCATTATGTGTCATGAATTATTTTGCCATTTGATTATGTTTACTTATGATGAAATGGTGTAACATGTCTTGGTGGCACATTTCAGGTTTACGTTATTACCGAGCTTAATATAAAGATGAATTCATTATTTTTGAAGAAAAACTTATGATCATGGAAATTCGCCTTGGGAGATAATAATTCTTATGGTCTATTGATCATCGAAGCTTCTATTTTGATTATCCTCTTATGAGATGGGTGATAGGAGGTTATGTCTAAACTGTATCTCGACGATTGAGGTATGAAACGTATTTTGTTGCAACTTTCATATATGAAAATCCATGAAGTTCAAGTTGGCATAGTTAAAGGTAGTAACACGAAGAGAGTTACTTGTTATTGATAAAAAAAAAAAAAAAACACCTATATGCTTAAAAGGGAATTACCATGAGAAGGTAAATATGATATAGACCCTATTAATATAAGAGGGTTGGGTGATGAATAGAGGTGCTCGACAGTTCAAACATGGGTACATGCCAGCCGGGTTGTTCATTTACAAAAGCTTAGTAAAGAGAGAATGTTTTGATCAAGTATAGATATTTTAATGTGAAGGATGAGTTTCTTATTTTATGCATAGGAAAAATATTCTTACAAATATTTTATTTTGTTGCTAACAGGTGAATTTGGCATATGGTCAAAATTCTGTGGAGTTGGTGGAAAGACAAGAGCATAAATATTATGCATGGTAAAATAAGGGGGTGAGGATTTAAGACCCACATCACAACTGTCATTTATTCTTTTAATTTTGATAATTATTGTTGAATAAAGAACGAGACCCAAAATGGTGAGAGTAATCGTATGGTTACAAGATGGAATATGACGAAATAATTAATTAACTGAAAGAGGTTTTCCTAAGACTCAAGTGAGAAGGCTTGAGGGGAAATAAAATTCCGGGACTCAAGCAAGATGGCTTGAGGGGAATTATGTAAGAGTGCAGTAATGGCACTGGAACACTCCCCAGAAATCAGGGAGTTGACAGCCGTCAGGATTCTCGAAGGAATCGGCGGGCTGTAAAGACCTAGGCAACTATAAAAGAATGCATATGCGGGAGGCAGGACGCTGCTTAGTATGCATGAGAGAAAGTATTGCTGCGTGAGCACTGTGGTGTTAGGCAAGAAATCTCTGAAAGAACTGCTGTGTGAGCACTGAGGTGTTAGGCAAGAATTTTCCTCGATCGAGTGAATGATGTGTTTGGATTCAGTTAACAGTCCACTTTCTTGGAGTGCTAGATTTATGTGTGCCTATGAAAATAAATGCACAAACAAGGGCTAAATTATATTCCATAAGTTACAAATGTTATGTTGCATTAAAGGACTCATTGTTTAAACTCTGAGTTGGATTATGAATCAATGATATGTTTTACTAAATGATTGTGAAAGAATCAGTTTTATTACATAAAAAATGCAGGTTATGAAAGATAATAGATTATGAAAGTTGAAGATGATTGAGAATGTCAAAACATAAATGACGAAGCAAACAAAGGACATCAAGATTGAAAGACATATTTTTGAAAAACATAAACACCGAGGACGGTGTTATCTTTAAGGGGGAAGGGATGTAACATCCCTCTTCTACTCCAACATTTGTAACTAAGAATGTAAATTTTTTTTTTGTACTAGTCTCGTGAGGAGCCCAAGGTCAAGGCCCCACCAGGGAAACATGGTAAATTGTGTCATTTAATTCTTAAGTTATATTTTGAATATTAGACTTAGGAGACTGACATAGTTGACGCAACAAAAAAACGATGGAGCAAGAAATCCACTGAGGAAGGTAAGTGGTTGAGAAACCATGATCTGGATGAGACGTGACATCACAGTCCCATGGATCCTAAATATGGGGATCCACTTGATGATCTAAGGTTGTAGGATTTGTTCTAAGTAGAGCAATGATTAATATGCAGACTAATGGGGAACTCATATATCCTACCTTTTTAGCTTGAACTAAATATTTTCCTTTCCATAATTCCTTCCCTAGAAGTCTTCTAGGAGAAGAGTAGTCCTGGACAATAATGAAATATCTATAAGATAGATATATAGGCTAAAATATCTATTTGGATAAATTCCTTTATAGAAAAGAATGAATTAACTTTTGAATAGGTTAAGATAGGGTAAAGGAATGATTTAAAACAAAAAAAAAAAAAGAACTCGATATGTTCTTATAGTGTATATTTACATACATACATAGAGGAAGAATTTGATAGGTTCTTATAGGATATATTTATATATATGGAGAACCTTATCTAAAAGGGTAAAAGATTTGTATTTAGATTTGACGTAGTGGAAGGAAATTTCTCTTAATCACTTAGCTAAGGCCCTCCGAGTTATAGAGGACATCCATGCTCATTTTTTGGAGAAATTGTTGCTGTCATGTCCCTCTTATGATGATGAACATTTATTTAAGAATATATCATGTAGAGCTCAGCTTTAACTAGCCCAAGTCCCACGATTCCATGGAATCCGGTTTAAGATTGTCTTTTGTTATTTACCTCTTACGTGGAACGCCGAGAAGGGGGTTTCCCTCTCATGGGCGGACTCCCCAACACAAAAAGACACGGATATATTAAGAGGGAAGGGGGAACGCTGGGGGGGAAGGTGACGGGAAAGGACGGGAAGAAAGATGCTTGCTCGCTTTTCGGTGGACTACCACTTACATTGTTTCGTGGAAATGTTTGTTTTTATATTAGCAATTTTGAATTAGATGTAGATGGATCCGTGGAGAGATCTGCAATCTCCAAAGTTAACAGGAAATGAAGGCTTGAAGCCCGATCCATTACATTGTTCGTGGAAATGTTTGTTTTTATATTAGCAATTTTTATTGGATGTAGATGGATCCGTGGAGAGATCTGCAATCTCCAAAGTTAACAGGAAATGAAGGCTTGAAGCCCGATCCATTACATTGTTCGTGGAAAGATTTGTTTTTATATCAGCAATTTTTATTGGATGTAGATGGATCCGTGGAGAGATCTGCAATCTCCAAAGTTAACAGGAAATGAAGGCTTGGAGCCCGATCCATTACATTGTTTATTATACCGTAGCAATTTCCAGAGTTTAGTACCTCGGCGTTGCCATCGTCGAAATGCAGATCTGTTGTTAATGAACTCGATGAGTATCCTGTTTTAGAATCCATCGAAACCACGGACCCCTGCATCCCGATCTCCGTTATTAAAAACGTGATCATGGGGGTTTCCATTATACGGTGTTGCATGCCAGATTTCGATGAGTACCTTGTCTGGAGTTAATCGAAACATGGATCCCTATATCCGGATTCCTGTCGTGATATTGAGAGTAGGATCTTGAATTTGTGGTTTCGTTATTTGTTCTAGGTTGATATTCCGTTTTGGAATCGTTTTGAATGATGGAATAACTTGATCCCTGAACAACACTTTATTTATTTTGCATGTGTCATGGGGTTATGATAGACCATGACGAGTCCTTAGCATATTTGCTACTGCTTAAAACCTATCGAATCCCCTTGCTTCCTTTATTTTACTGATAGGAAAACGACGGAGCAAAGGGGGCCGTGGAGTTTCTCAATTTAACTCTGTATTTTTGTAGTGTAGAATTTTTGTCAAGAACAACGCGAAGCTCTATTCCTCGGATCTTTAGATCTTGATTACTAGTTTGGTATTGTGTGTTAAAGGATGTTGAATGCAGATCTAGAGGAAGAAAATCCCTGCACTTGATTCTCTGTCTTATGACCTATGCCGAGATCAGATCGATCTCTTTAATGGCAGAAATATGTGTTGGAACTCTATTTTTAATTTCTGCATTTTCGTACAGGATTGTACTCTGTCGAAAGAGTTTACGGGCCCTCTTTTCTTGTATCGTCTATACTCTACTACAGTGTAGGTTCTTACTGTTGTAGTTGTTTGTTATATTAAGAGGGAAAGAAAAACTTTAGCGTTAACATGCAGTGGTCGACAGAGTTGTATATTTTTCTTATCCTCTCAGCTAATCGTTTCCAGGGACGCAGTTGATGGTCTGCATAATCGATAACCAAGCAGAGCTATCTCATGATCCGATTTCTGTATTTCCGTTCTGTGTTGGATTATTACGAGAATACTTTAATTGTTTTTTTCTGGATTGTTGCTGCAAGTACCTTTCAGATTGATAAGCTATCCTTTTTACTTACTAGATTGTAAGTGTTCTTTTTTTATATATATATTTAGCGCTATCACTGCTTTACCTAATCGCAGGAAAGGTCTAGCGAATCATGTTGAGTTGTTTATATATATGTCTATCACTGCTTTACATAATCGCAGGAAAGGTCTAGCGAATCCTGTTGAGTTGTTTATGTATCGAGTCAGTGATGTCAATATATTTAGACCTCTTTCATATTTCTTGTTTTAGAGTCAGAGGTCTAGAAAGGTCTTTGAAAACTATTCTATTACCAGAGAATAGATATTTGTAAGTATGTAAGGTTACTATCGATTGTCTCTGAAACACTCTAGAGGAGAGAGGCCCTAAGGAGAAGCAATTGTATAATACAACAACGTGGTTGTAGGTAACCTCTTTTATGAATAATATATGATGCGACCTTCTTGGTGGACGTAGCCCAAAGATCTTTGGGTGAACCACGTGTATATTGTGTCTTTTTGTGTCTCTTTCTTATGCGTGATTATGATGGTTTTATGGTTTCGTTGAAATGTATATTTACATGTTTTGGTTAAGGGAGTAAATTTCAAGAGAAATTCTTAGCTAATATATTGTTGAATTACAGTGTTATCCTTTCGTCGAAGTAAGTTTAATTATCAAAGTGTCATGCGTGGTTTCAAATATGTAATAAGATTTTTATAGGAAACTAACTCGCATAAGAGTTAGGAGACCTTTGCATCAGTAAGCAGATTTTTACTAAAGCAATTTTGGGAACAGAAAGATGACTATGTAGTTTTTATTTCTTTAAACTAATTAAGAATGGAGGACTATCTTCATAGTATTTATTTTGGAGTTTTCTTTTATGAAGTATACAAAAGAAAAGAAAAAGCAAGACCTTTCACCAAACACTAACTTGGTCTAATGGGTATGTGACATATGGTATCAGAGCGACAGGTTACAAATGCTCAGGCATATTTGGGCTCAGTTGGAGGAAGCAAGATGGATTGGACGAAACTAGTAGGAGAATTCTAGCTCTAAAGTTGCAACAGGAAATTTCATTCCAAGGATTGACAAGAGGTAATCGACAAGATGTACTGGAATTGTAAGTAAGTATGTTTCCTTACTAAAAGCATCATAATGACATAGCATAGTTGATATAAGTACATGGTTTATGCTCCATCTTGTGTTGGACAAAAATTAGTCGATGAATGTATCATCATACTCAAAACACTAGTTTCAGTAAAAGACAAGAAAATACTCTTTAATAGGGTTAACATAGTTAAGGCTTTAGGAATTAAATCCTTGTAAGGTAGAGTAAATGTAGTAAAATCGATAGTTTCCCTAGTATAAATATTTAGAGGTAATGTTTATGCTAAAATCTGTTGATGTGATAGTTGAATGAAATGTTTATCATCTCTTTTACGGTGATACCTTTCAATTCAACATTTAGTTCTACTAAGTGAGTAGGGTTAATAATTTGGTGTTTGCATAACTAAGTAAATTCGATTGACCCTATAAGTGAAGACTTCCCAATATCAAATTCAAATGGACTATCTAAGCATCTTAGATCTATAAAAGATCCACTAAGTAGGATTAAAGGTAAGTTTAAAAGGTCCTTTAAAGATTGAGAATTTGGGATGGTCTTGAATGGTTAAGTTCTCTTCTTTGTATAAAAATATTTTTTTTTCGCGAGAAAGTTTGTCAATTTATAAAAATGCTATTGAACTTAATAGTGAATGTTGTAAAGGTACATGCTGCAGGAGGAGTCAATGGGATTAAAGCAGGTAACTAAGGCGATTAATATCTTCTAGTTATGAAGAAAGTGTAATTATGTTGATGATATAAATTCCACTACGTTACCGAGGTATCAACTAAGAATTATAAATTTGTTATATTTGCTAAAATGGTATTCCAAAGGAAGTATAGCCTCACTAGACGAAAGGCAGCTAAAATTCATTTTGCAAAGAAAACAACTTTAATTAGTGTGAAGTTCTATAACTAGGAGATGGTTAGATCATACAGGAGAACAATTGTTAAATAATCTCCTTACTAATTACCTTCATGCTAAGATATGATTTTCATTATGTTGATGGGTGACATGGAAGCAGGCTTGTAAAGCTTGCTGGTAGATTCAAACAAAAGAAGATGGTTATCATTACATAAAAAAAAAAAAAAAAAAAAATTCTACATGTATATTCTGAGTAGTTAATATGATGCATATGATAAAAATGAATGAGTTCATTTTATATTTCTTACTTTAGTGTTCATTATTGTGGAATATTGGGACACTTGAGTGTTTATTTTAAAGGTTGTGTTTGAGAAGTATACAATGTATGCAAGGGCACCTTTATTTCTATTTCATTTGATATATGGATTCCATAAAATTTTGTGCATAGGATGTGTTAAGACAAGTAAACTTGTACCTTAGCATAAGTGGGCCACATAACAAGAAGGTATGTAGTCATCATTATAAAGGTGTGCAAGTGTAATATATGTAAAACAATGTACATGATGTTAGCGGCATACAAACGTTGAATATCTAAATAGGGATCATATGAGAAATGGAAAGACATAACGTCCTTCCAAATAAATTATGAGACTTGACAAATTAGGGTTTAAACTCTAGTCTCTGGAATTCCTAAGAAGGAAGGAAGTTACCGACGAAATAACCCTCACCGGTTCTCATTATGTGTCATGAATTATTTTGCCATTTGATTATGTTTACTTATGATGAAATGGTGTAACATGTCTTGGTGGCACATTTCAGGTTTACGTTATTACCGAGCTTAATATAAAGATGAATTCATTATTTTTGAAGAAAAACTTATGATCATGGAAATTCGCCTTGGGAGATAATAATTCTTATGGTCTATTGATCATCGAAGCTTCTAGTTTGATTATCCTCTTATGAGATGGGTGATAGGAGGTTATGTCTAAACTGTATCTCGACGATTGAGGTATGAAACGTATTTTGTTGCAACTTTCATATATGAAAATCCATGAAGTTCAAGTTGGCATAGTTAAAGGTAGTAACACGAAGAGAGTTACTTGTTATTGATAAAAAAAAAAAAAAAACACCTATATGCTTAAAAGGGAATTACCATGAGAAGGTAAATATGATATAGACCCTATTAATATAAGAGGGTTGGGTGATGAATAGAGGTGCTCGACAGTTCAAACATGGGTACATGCCAGCCGGGTTGTTCATTTACAAAAGCTTAGTAAAGAGAGAATGTTTTGATCAAGTATAGATATTTTAATGTGAAGGATGAGTTTCTTATTTTATGCATAGGAAAAATATTCTTACAAATATTTTATTTTGTTGCTAACAGGTGAATTTGGCATATGGTCAAAATTCTGTGGAGTTGGTGGAAAGACAAGAGCATAAATATTATGCATGGTAAAATAAGGGGGTGAGGATTTAAGACCCACATCACAACTGTCATTTATTCTTTTAATTTTGATAATTATTGTTGAATAAAGAACGAGACCCAAAATGGTGAGAGTAATCGTATGGTTACAAGATGGAATATGACGAAATAATTAATTAACTGAAAGAGGTTTTCCTAAGACTCAAGTGAGAAGGCTTGAGGGGAAATAAAATTCTGGGACTCAAGCAAGATGGCTTGAGGGGAATTATGTAAGAGTGCAGTAATGGCACTGGAACACTCCCCAGAAATCAGGGAGTTGACAGCCGTCAGGATTCTCGAAGGAATCGGCGGGCTGTAAAGACCTAGGCAACTATAAAAGAATGCATATGCGGGAGGCAGGACGCTGCTTAGTATGCATGAGAGAAAGTATTGTTGCGTGAGCACTGTGGTGTTAGGCAAGAAATCTCTGAAAGAACTGCTGTGTGAGCACTGAGGTGTTAGGCAAGAATTTTCCTCAATCGAGTGAATGATGTGTTTGGATTCAGTTAACAGTCCACTTTCTTGGAGTGCTAGATTTATGTGTGCCTATGAAAATAAATGCACAAACAAGGGCTAAATTATATTCCATAAGTTACAAATGTTATGTTGCATTAAAGGACTCATTGTTTAAACTCTGAGTTGGATTATGAATCAATGATATGTTTTACTAAATGATTGTGAAAGAATCAGTTTTATTACATAAAAAATGCAGGTTATGAAAGATAATAGCTTATGAAAGTTGAAGATGATTGAGAATGTCAAAACATAAATGACGAAGCAAACAAAGGACATCAAGATTGAAAGACATATTTTTGAAAAACATAAACACCGAGGACGGTGTTATCTTTAAGGGGGAAGGGATGTAACATCCCTCTTCTACTCCAACATTTGTAACTAAGAATGTAAATTTTTTTTTTGTACTAGTCTCGTGAGGAGCCCAAGGTCAAGGCCCCACCAGGGAAACATGGTAAATTGTGTCATTTAATTCTTAAGTTATATTTTGAATATTAGACTTAGGAGACTGACATAGTTGACGCAACAAAAAAACGATGGAGCAAGAAATCCACTGAGGAAGGTAAGTGGTTGAGAAACCATGATCTGGATGAGACGTGACATCACAGTCCCATGGATCCTAAATATGGGGATCCACTTGATGATCTAAGGTTGTAGGATTTGTTCTAAGTAGAGCAATGATTAATATGCAGACTAATGGGGAACTCATATATCCTACCTTTTTAGCTTGAACTAAATATTTTCCTTTCCATAATTCCTTCCCTAGAAGTCTTCTAGGAGAAGAGTAGTCCTGGACAATAATGAAATATCTATAAGATAGATATATAGGCTAAAATATCTATTTGGATAAATTCCTTTATAGAAAAGAATGAATTAACTTTTGAATAGGTTAAGATAGGGTAAAGGAATGATTTAAAACAAAAAAAAAAGAAGAACTCGATATGTTCTTATAGTGTATATTTACATACATACATAGAGGAAGAATTTGATAGGTTCTTATAGGATATATTTATATATATGGAGAACCTTATCTAAAAGGGTAAAAGATTTGTATTTAGATTTGACGTAGTGGAAGGAAATTTCTCTTAATCACTTAGCTAAGGCCCTCCGAGTTATAGAGGACATCCATGCTCAATTTTTGGAGAAATTGTTGCTGTCATGTCCCTCTTATGATGATGAACATTTATTTAAGAATATATCATGTAGAGCTCAGCTTTAACTAGCCCAAGTCCCACGATTCCATGGAATCCGGTTTAAGATTGTCTTTTGTTATTTACCTCTTACGTGGAACGCCGAGAAGGGGGTTTCCCTCTCATGGGCGGACTCCCCAACACAAAAAGACACGGATATATTAAGAGGGAAGGGGGAACGCTGGGGGGGAAGGTGACGGGAAACGACGGGAAGAAAGATGCTTGCTCGCTTTTCGGTGGACTACCACTTACATTGTTTCGTGGAAATGTTTTTTTTTATATTAGCAATTTTGAATTAGATGTAGATGGATCCGTGGAGAGATCTGCAATCTCCAAAGTTAACAGGAAATGAAGGCTTGAAGCCCGATCCATTACATTGTTCGTGGAAATGTTTGTTTTTATATTAGCAATTTTTATTGGATGTAGATGGATCCGTGGAGAGATCTGCAATCTCCAAAGTTAACAGGAAATGAAGGCTTGAAGCCCGATCCATTACATTGTTCGTGGAAAGATTTGTTTTTATATCAGCAATTTTTATTGGATGTAGATGGATCCGTGGAGAGATCTGCAATCTCCAAAGTTAACAGGAAATGAAGGCTTGGAGCCCGATCCATTACATTGTTTATTATACCGTAGCAATTTCCAGAGTTTAGTACCTCGGCGTTGCCATCGTCGAAATGCAGATCTGTTGTTAATGAACTCGATGAGTATCCTGTTTTAGAATCCATCGAAACCACGGACCCCTGCATCCCGATCTCCGTTATTAAAAACGTGATCATGGGGGTTTCCATTATACGGTGTTGCATGCCAGATTTCGATGAGTACCTTGTCTGGAGTTAATCGAAACATGGATCCCTATATCCGGATTCCTGTCGTGATATTGAGAGTAGGATCTTGAATTTGTGGTTTCGTTATTTGTTCTAGGTTGATATTCCGTTTTGGAATCGTTTTGAATGATGGAATAACTTGATCCCTGAACAACACTTTATTTATTTTGCATGTGTCATGGGGTTATGATAGACCATGACGAGTCCTTAGCATATTTGCTACTGCTTAAAACCTATCGAATCCCCTTGCTTCCTTTATTTTACTGATAGGAAAACGACGGAGCAAAGGGGGCCGTGGAGTTTCTCAATTTAACTCTGTATTTTTGTAGTGTAGAATTTTTGTCAAGAACAACGCGAAGCTCTATTCCTCGGATCTTTAGATCTTGATTACTAGTTTGGTATTGTGTGTTAAAGGATGTTGAATGCAGATCTAGAGGAAGAAAATCCCTGCACTTGATTCTCTGTCTTATGACCTATGCCGAGATCAGATCGATCTCTTTAATGGCAGAAATATGTGTTGAAACTCTATTTTTAATTTCTGCATTTTCGTACAGGATTGTACTCTGTCGAAAGAGTTTACGGGCCCTCTTTTCTTGTATCGTCTATACTCTGCTACAGTGTAGGTTCTTACTGTTGTTGTTGTTTATTATATTAAGAGGGAAAGAAAAACTTTAGCGTTACCATGCAGTGGTCGACACAGTTGTATATTTTTCTTATCCTCTCAGCTAATCGTTTCCAGGGACGCAGTTGATGGTCTGCATAATCGATAACCAAGCAGAGCTATCTCATGATCCGATTTCTGTATTTCCGTTCTGTGTTGGATTATTACGAGAATACTTTAATTGTTTTTTTCTGGATTGTTGCTGCAAGTACCTTTCAGATTGATAAGCTATCCTTTTTACTTACTAGATTGTAAGTGTTCTTTTTATATATATATATTTAGCGCTATCACTGCTTTACCTAATCGCAGGAAAGGTCTAGCGAATCATGTTGAGTTGTTTATATATATGTCTATCACTGCTTTACATAATCGCAGGAAAGGTCTAGCGAATCCTGTTGAGTTGTTTATGTATCGAGTCAGTGATGTCAATATATTTAGACCTCTTTCATATTTCTTGTTGTAGAGTCAGAGGTCTAGAAAGGTCTTTGAAAACTATTCTATTACCAGAGAATAGATATTTGTAAGTATGTAAGGTTACTATCGATTGTCTCTGAAACACTCTAGAGGAGAGAGGCCCTAAGGAGAAGCAATTGTATAATACAACAACGTGGTTGTAGGTAACCTCTTTTATGAATAATATATGATGCGACCTTCTTGGTGGACGTAGCCCAAAGATCTTTGGGTGAACCACGTGTATATTGTGTCTTTTTGTGTCTCTTTCTTATGCGTGATTATGATGGTTTTATGGTTTCGTTGAAATGTATATTTACATGTTTTGGTTAAGGGAGTAAATTTCAAGAGAAATTCTTAGCTAATATATTGTTGAATTACAGTGTTATCCTTTCATCGAAGTAAGTTTAATTATCAAAGTGTCATGCGTGGTTTCAAATATGTAATAAGATTTTTATAGGAAACTAACTCGCATAAGAGTTAGGAGACCTTTGCATCAGTAAGCAGATTTTTACTAAAGTAATTTTGGGAACAGAAAGATGACTATGTAGTTTTTATTTCTTTAAACTAATTAAGAATGGAGGACTATCTTCATAGTATTTATTTTGGAGTTTTCTTTTATGAAGTATACAAAAGAAAAGAAAAAGCAAGACCTTTCACCAAACACTAACTTGGTCTAATGGGTATGTGACATATGGTATCAGAGCGACAGGTTACAAATGCTCGGGCATATTTGGGCTCAGTTGGAGGAAGCAAGATGGATTGGACGAAACTAGTAGGAGAATTCTAGCTCTAAAGTTGCAACAGGAAATTTCATTCCAAGGATTGACAAGAGGTAATCGACAAGATGTACTGGAATTGTAAGTAAGTATGTTTCCTTACTAAAAGCATCATAATGACATAGCATAGTTGATATAAGTACATGGTTTATGCTCCATCTTGTGTTGGACAAAAATTAGTCGATGAATGTATCATCATACTCAAAACACTAGTTTCAGTAAAAGACAAGAAAATACTCTTTAATAGGGTTAACATAGTTAAGGCTTTAGGAATTAAATCCTTGTAAGGTAGAGTAAATGTAGTAAAATCGATAGTTTCCCTAGTATAAATATTTAGAGGTAATGTTTATGCTAAAATCTGTTGATGTGATAGTTGAATGAAATGTTTATCATCTCTTTTACGGTGATACCTTTCAATTCAACATTTAGTTCTACTAAGTGAGTAGGGTTAATAATTTGGTGTTTGCATAACTAAGTAAATTCGATTGACCCTATAAGTGAAGACTTCCCAATATCAAATTCAAATGGACTATCTAAGCATCTTAGATCTATAAAAGATCCACTAAGTAGGATTAAAGGTAAGTTTAAAAGGTCCTTTAAAGATTGAGAATTTGGGATGGTCTTGAATGGTTAAGTTCTCTTCTTTGTATAAAAATATTTTTTTTTCGCGAGAAAGTTTGTCAATTTATAAAAATGCTATTGACCTTAATAGTGAATGTTGTAAAGGTACATGCTGCAGGAGGAGTCAATGGGATTAAAGCAGGTAACTAAGGCGATTAATATCTTCTAGTTATGAAGAAAGTGTAATTATGTTGATGATATAAATTCCACTACGTTACCGAGGTATCAACTAAGAATTATAAATTTGTTATATTTGCTAAAATGGTATTCCAAAGGAAGTATAGCCTCACTAGACGAAAGGCAGCTAAAATTCATTTTGCAAAGAAAACAACTTTAATTAGTGTGAAGTTCTATAACTAGGAGATGGTTAGATCATACAGGAGAACAATTGTTAAATAATCTCCTTACTAATTACCTTCATGCTAAGATATGATTTTCATAATGTTGATGGGTGACATGGAAGCAGGCTTGTAAAGCTTGCTGGTAGATTCAAACAAAAGAAGATTGTTATAATTACATAAAAAAAAAAAAAAAAATTCTACATGTATATTCTGAGTAGTTAATATGATGCATATGATAAAAATGAATGAGTTCATTTTATATTTCTTACTTTAGTGTTCATTATTGTGGAATATTGGGACACTTGAGTGTTTATTTTAAAGGTTGTGTTTGAGAAGTATACAATGTATGCAAGGGCACCTTTATTTCTATTTCATTTGATATATGGATTCCATAAAATTTTGTGCATAGGATGTGTTAAGACAAGTAAACTTGTACCTTAGCATAAGTGGGCCACATAACAAGAAGGTATGTAGTCATCATTATAAAGGTGTGCAAGTGTAATATATGTAAAACAATGTACATGATGTTAGCGGCATACAAACGTTGAATATCTAAATAGGGATCATATGAGAAATGGAAAGACATAACGTCCTTCCAAATAAATTATGAGACTTGACAAATTAGGGTTTAAACTCTAGTCTCTGGAATTCCTAAGAAGGAAGGAAGTTACCGACGAAATAACCCTCACCGGTTCTCATTATGTGTCATGAATTATTTTGCCATTTGATTATGTTTACTTATGATGAAATGGTGTAACATGTCTTGGTGGCACATTTCAGGTTTACGTTATTACCGAGCTTAATATAAAGATGAATTCATTATTTTTGAAGAAAAACTTATGATCATGGAAATTCGCCTTGGGAGATAATAATTCTTATGGTCTATTGATCATCGAAACTTCTAGTTTGATTATCCTCTTATGAGATGGGTGATAGGAGGTTATGTCTAAACTGTATCTCGACGATTGAGGTATGAAACGTATTTTGTTGCAACTTTCATATATGAAAATCCATGAAGTTCAAGTTGGCATAGTTAAAGGTAGTAACACGAAGAGAGTTACTTGTTATTGATAAAAAAAAAAAAAACACCTATATGCTTAAAAGGGAATTACCATGAGAAGGTAAATATGATATAGACCCTATTAATATAAGAGGGTTGGGTGATGAATAGAGGTGCTCGACAGTTCAAACATGGGTACATGCCAGCCGGGTTGTTCATTTACAAAAGCTTAGTAAAGAGAGAATGTTTTGATCAAGTATAGATATTTTAATGTGAAGGATGAGTTTCTTATTTTATGCATAGGAAAAATATTCTTACAAATATTTTATTTTGTTGCTAACAGGTGAATTTGGCATATGGTCAAAATTCTGTGGAGTTGGTGGAAAGACAAGAGCATAAATATTATGCATGGTAAAATAAGGGGGTGAGGATTTAAGACCCACATCACAACTGCCATTTATTCTTTTAATTTTGATAATTATTGTTGAATAAAGAACGAGACCCAAAATGGTGAGAGTAATCGTATGGTTACAAGATGGAATATGACGAAATAATTAATTAACTGAAAGAGGTTTTCCTAAGACTCAAGTGAGAAGGCTTGAGGGGAAATAAAATTCCGGGACTCAAGCAAGATGGCTTGAGGGGAATTATGTAAGAGTGCAGTAATGGCACTGGAACACTCCCCAGAAATCAGGGAGTTGACAGCCGTCAGGATTCTCGAAGGAATCGGCGGGCTGTAAAGAACTAGGCAACTATAAAAGAATGCATATGCGGGAGGCAGGACGCTGCTTAGTATGCATGAGAGAAAGTATTGCTGCGTGAGCACTGTGGTGTTAGGCAAGAAATCTCTGAAAGAACTGCTGTGTGAGCACTGAGGTGTTAGGCAAGAATTTTCCTCAATCGAGTGAATGATGTGTTTGGATTAAGTTAACAGTCCACTTTCTTGGAGTGCTAGATTTATGTGTGCCTATGAAAATAAATGCACAAACAAGGGCTAAATTATATTCCATAAGTTACAAATGTTATGTTGCATTAAAGGACTCATTGTTTAAACTCTGAGTTGGATTATGAATCAATGATATGTTTTACTAAATGATTGTGAAAGAATCAGTTTTATTACATAAAAAATGCAGGTTATGAAAGATAATAGCTTATGAAAGTTGAAGATGATTGAGAATGTCAAAACATAAATGACGAAGCAAACAAAGGACATCAAGATTGAAAGACATATTTTTGAAAAACATAAACACCGAGGACGGTGTTATCTTTAAGGGGGAAGGGATGTAACATCCCTCTTCTACTCCAACATTTGTAACTAAGAATGTAAATTTTTTTTTTGTACTAGTCTCGTGAGGAGCCCAAGGTCAAGGCCCCACCAGGGAAACATGGTAAATTGTGTCATTTAATTCTTAAGTTATATTTTGAATATTAGACTTAGGAGACTGACATAGTTGACGCAACAAAAAAACGATGGAGCAAGAAATCCACTGAGGAAGGTAAGTGGTTGAGAAACCATGATCTGGATGAGACGTGACATCACAGTCCCATGGATCCTAAATATGGGGATCCACTTGATGATCTAAGGTTGTAGGATTTGTTCTAAGTAGAGCAATGATTAATATGCAGACTAATGGGGAACTCATATATCCTACCTTTTTAGCTTGAACTAAATATTTTCCTTTCCATAATTCCTTCCCTAGAAGTCTTCTAGGAGAAGAGTAGTCCTGGACAATAATGAAATATCTATAAGATAGATATATAGGCTAAAATATCTATTTGGATAAATTCCTTTATAGAAAAGAATGAATTAACTTTTGAATAGGTTAAGATAGGGTAAAGGAATGATTTAAAACAAAAAAAAAAGAAGAACTCGATATGTTCTTATAGTGTATATTTACATACATACATAGAGGAAGAATTTGATAGGTTCTTATAGGATATATTTATATATATGGAGAACCTTATCTAAAAGGGTAAAAGATTTGTATTTAGATTTGACGTAGTGGAAGGAAATTTCTCTTAATCACTTAGCTAAGGCCCTCCGAGTTATAGAGGACATCCATGCTCATTTTTTGGAGAAATTGTTGCTGTCATGTCCCTCTTATGATGATGAACATTTATTTAAGAATATATCATGTAGAGCTCAGCTTTAACTAGCCCAAGTCCCACGATTCCATGGAATCCGGTTTAAGATTGTCTTTTGTTATTTACCTCTTACGTGGAACGCCGAGAAGGGTGTTTCCCTCTCATGGGCGGACTCCCCAACACAAAAAGACACGGATATATTAAGAGGGAAGGGGGAACGCTGGGGGGGAAGGTGACGGGAAACGACGGGAAGAAAGATGCTTGCTCGCTTTTCGGTGGACTACCACTTACATTGTTTCGTGGAAATGTTTGTTTTTATATTAGCAATTTTGAATTAGATGTAGATGGATCCGTGGAGAGATCTGCAATCTCCAAAGTTAACAGGAAATGAAGGCTTGAAGCCCGATCCATTACATTGTTCGTGGAAATGTTTGTTTTTATATTAGCAATTTTTATTGGATGTAGATGGATCCGTGGAGAGATCTACAATCTCCAAAGTTAACAGGAAATGAAGGCTTGAAGCCCGATCCATTACATTGTTCGTGGAAAGATTTGTTTTTATATCAGCAATTTTTATTGGATGTAGATGGATCCGTGGAGAGATCTGCAATCTCCAAAGTTAACAGGAAATGAAGGCTTGGAGCCCGATCCATTACATTGTTTATTATACCGTAGCAATTTCCAGAGTTTAGTACCTCGGCGTTGCCATCGTCGAAATGCAGATCTGTTGTTAATGAACTCGATGAGTATCCTGTTTTAGAATCCATCGAAACCAAGGACCCCTGCATCCCGATCTCCGTTATTAAAAACGTGATCATGGGGGTTTCCATTATACGGTGTTGCATGCCAGATTTCGATGAGTACCTTGTCTGGAGTTAATCGAAACATGGATCCCTATATCCGGATTCCTGTCGTGATATTGAGAGTAGGATCTTGAATTTGTGGTTTCGTTATTTGTTCTAGGTTGATATTCCGTTTTGGAATCATTTTGAATGATGGAATAACTTGATCCCTGAACAACACTTTTTTTATTTTGCATGTGTCATGGGGTTATGATAGACCATGACGAGTCCTTAGCATATTTGCTACTGCTTAAAACCTATCGAATCTCCTTGCTTCCTTTATTTTACTGATAGGAAAACGACGGAGCAAAGGGGGTCGTGGAGTTTCTCAATTTAACTCTGTATTTTTGTAGTGTAGAATTTTTGTCAAGAACAACGCGAAGCTCTATTCCTCGGATCTTTAGATCTTGATTACTAGTTTGGTATTGTGTGTTAAAGGATGTTGAATGCAGATCTAGAGGAAGAAAATCCCTGCACTTGATTCTCTATCTTATGACCTATGCCGAGATCAGATCGATCTCTTTAATGGCAGAAATATGTGTTGAAACTCTATTTTTAATTTCTGCATTTTCGTACAGGATTGTACTCTGTCGAAAGAGTTTACGGGCCCTCTTTTCTTGTATCGTCTATACTCTGCTACAGTGTAGGTTCTTACTGTTGTTGTTGTTTGTTATATTAAGAGGGAAAGAAAAACTTTAGCGTTACCATGCAGTGGTCGACACAGTTGTATATTTTTCTTATCCTCTCAGCTAATCGTTTCCAGGGACGGAGTTGATGGTCTGCATTATCGATAACCAAGCAGAGCTATCTCATGATCCGATTTCTGTATTTCCGTTCTGTGTTGGATTATTACGAGAATACTTTAATTTGTTTTTTCTGGATTGTTGCTGCAAGTACCTTTCAGATTGATAAGCTATCCTTTTTACTTACTAGATTGTAAGTGTTCTTTTTATATATATATATTTAGCGCTATCACTGCTTTACCTAATCGCAGGAAAGGTCTAGCGAATCATGTTGAGTTGTTTATATATATGTCTATCACTGCTTTACATAATCGCAGGAAAGGTCTAGCGAATCCTGTTGAGTTGTTTATGTATCGAGTTAGTGATGTCAATATATTTAGACCTCTTTCATATTTCTTGTTGTAGAGTCAGAGGTCTAGAAAGGTCTTTGAAAACTATTCTATTACCAGAGAATAGATATTTGTAAGTATGTAAGGTTACTATCGATTGTCTCTGAAACACTCTAGAGGAGAGAGGCCCTAAGGAGAAGCAATTGTATAATACAACAACGTGGTTGCAGGTAACCTCTTTTATGAATAATATATGATGCGACCTTCTTGGTGGACGTAGCCCAAAGATCTTTGGGTGAACCACGTGTATATTGTGTCTTTTTGTGTCTCTTTCTTATGCGTGATTATGATGGTTTTATGGTTTCGTTGAAATGTATATTTACATGTTTTGGTTAAGGGAGTAAATTTCAAGAGAAATTCTTAGCTAATATATTGTTGAATTACAGTGTTATCCTTTCGTCGAAGTAAGTTTAATTATCAAAGTGTCATGCGTGGTTTCAAATATGTAATAAGATTTTTATAGGAAACTAACTCGCATAAGAGTTAGGAGACCTTTGCATCAGTAAGCAGATTTTTACTAAAGCAATTTTGGGAACAGAAAGATGACTATGTAGTTTTTATTTCTTTAAACTAATTAAGAATGGAGGACTATCTTCATAGTATTTATTTTGGAGTTTTCTTTTATGAAGTATACAAAAGAAAAGAAAAAGCAAGACCTTTCACCAAACACTAACTTGGTCTAATGGGTATGTGACATATGGTATCAGAGCGACAGGTTACAAATGCTCGGGCATATTTGGGCTCAGTTGGAGGAAGCAAGATGGATTGGACGAAACTAGTAGGAGAATTCTAGCTCTAAAGTTGCAACAGGAAATTTCATTCCAAGGATTGACAAGAGGTAATCGACAAGATGTACTGGAATTGTAAGTAAGTATGTTTCCTTACTAAAAGCATCATAATGACATAGCATAGTTGATATAAGTACATGGTTTATGCTCCATCTTGTGTTGGACAAAAATTAGTCGATGAATGTATCATCATACTCAAAACACTAGTTTCAGTAAAAGACAAGAAAATACTCTTTAATAGGGTTAACATAGTTAAGGCTTTAGGAATTAAATCCTTGTAAGGTAGAGTAAATGTAGTAAAATTGATAGTTTCCCTAGTATAAATATTTAGAGGTAATGTTTATGCTAAAATCTGTTGATGTGATAGTTGAATGAAATGTTTATCATCTCTTTTACGGTGATACCTTTCAATTCAACATTTAGTTCTACTAAGTGAGTAGGGTTAATAATTTGGTGTTTGCATAACTAAGTAAATTCGATTGACCCTATAAGTGAAGACTTCCCAATATCAAATTCAAATGGACTATCTAAGCATCTTAGATCTATAAAAGATCCACTAAGTAGGATTAAAGGTAAGTTTAAAAGGTCCTTTAAAGATTGAGAATTTGGGATGGTCTTGAATGGTTAAGTTCTCTTCTTTGTATAAAAATATTTTTTTTTCGCGAGAAAGTTTGTCAATTTATAAAAATGCTATTGACCTTAATAGTGAATGTTGTAAAGGTACATGCTGCAGGAGGAGTCAATGGGATTAAAGCAGGTAACTAAGGCGATTAATATCTTCTAGTTATGAAGAAAGTGTAATTATGTTGATGATATAAATTCCACTACGTTACCGAGGTATCAACTAAGAATTATAAATTTGTTATATTTGCTAAAATGGTATTCCAAAGGAAGTATAGCCTCACTAGACGAAAGGCAGCTAAAATTCATTTTGCAAAGAAAACAACTTTAATTAGTGTGAAGTTCTATAACTAGGAGATGGTTAGATCATATAGGAGAACAATTGTTAAATAATCTCCTTACTAATTACCTTCATGCTAAGATATGATTTTCATAATGTTGATGGGTGACATGGAAGCAGGCTTGTAAAGCTTGCTGGTAGATTCAAACAAAAGAAGATGGTTATAATTACATAAAAAAAATAAAAATAAAATTCTACATGTATATTCTGAGTAGTTAATATGATGCATATGATAAAAATGAATGAGTTCATTTTATATTTCTTACTTTAGTGTTCATTATTGTGGAATATTGGGACACTTGAGTGTTTATTTTAAAGGTTGTGTTTGAGAAGTATACAATGTATGCAAGGGCACCTTTATTTCTATTTCATTTGATATATGGATTCCATAAAATTTTGTGCATAGGATGTGTTAAGACAAGTAAACTTGTACCTTAGCATAAGTGGGCCACATAACAAGAAGGTATGTAGTCATCATTATAAAGGTGTGCAAGTGTAATATATGTAAAACAATGTACATGATGTTAGCGGCATACAAACGTTGAATATTTAAATAGGGATCATATGAGAAATGGAAAGACATAACGTCCTTCCAAATAAATTATGAGACTTGACAAATTAGGGTTTAAACTCTAGTCTCTGGAATTCCTAAGAAGGAAGGAAGTTACCGACGAAATAACCCTCACCGGTTCTCATTATGTGTCATGAATTATTTTGCCATTTGATTATGTTTACTTATGATGAAATGGTGTAACATGTCTTGGTGGCACATTTCAGGTTTACGTTATTACCGAGCTTAATATAAAGATGAATTCATTATTTTTGAAGAAAAACTTATGATCATGGAAATTCGCCTTGGGAGATAATAATTCTTATGGTCTATTGATCATCGAAGCTTCTAGTTTGATTATCCTCTTATGAGATGGGTGATAGGAGGTTATGTCTAAACTGTATCTCGACGATTGAGGTATGAAACGTATTTTGTTGCAACTTTCATATATGAAAATCCATGAAGTTCAAGTTGGCATAGTTAAAGGTAGTAACACGAAGAGAGTTACTTGTTATTGATAAAAAAAAAAAAAAAACACCTATATGCTTAAAAGGGAATTACCATGAGAAGGTAAATATGATATAGACCCTATTAATATAAGAGGGTTGGGTGATGAATAGAGGTGCTCGACAGTTCAAACATGGGTACATGCCAGCCGGGTTGTTCATTTACAAAAGCTTAGTAAAGAGAGAATGTTTTGATCAAGTATAGATATTTTAATGTGAAGGATGAGTTTCTTATTTTATGCATAGGAAAAATATTCTTACAAATATTTTATTTTGTTGCTAACAGGTGAATTTGGCATATGGTCAAAATTCTGTGGAGTTGGTGGAAAGACAAGAGCATAAATATTATGCATGGTAAAATAAGGGGGTGAGGATTTAAGACCCACATCACAACTGTCATTTATTCTTTTAATTTTGATAATTTTTGTTGAATAAAGAACGAGACCCAAAATGGTGAGAGTAATCGTATGGTTACAAGATGGAATATGACGAAATAATTAATTAACTGAAAGAGGTTTTCCTAAGACTCAAGTGAGAAGGCTTGAGGGGAAATAAAATTCCGGGACTCAAGCAAGATGGCTTGAGGGGAATTATGTAAGAGTGCAGTAATGGCACTGGAACACTCCCCAGAAATCAGGGAGTTGACAGCCGTCAGGATTCTCGAAGGAATCGGCGGGCTGTAAAGACCTAGGCAACTATAAAAGAATGCATATGCGGGAGGCAGGACGCTGCTTAGTATGCATGAGAGAAAGTATTGCTGCGTGAGCACTGTGGTGTTAGGCAAGAAATCTCTGAAAGAACTGCTGTGTGAGCACTGAGGTGTTAGGCAAGAATTTTCCTCGATCGAGTGAATGATGTGTTTGGATTCAGTTAACAGTCCACTTTCTTGGAGTGCTAGATTTATGTGTGCCTATGAAAATAAATGCACAAACAAGGGCTAAATTATATTCCATAAGTTACAAATGTTATGTTGCATTAAAGGACTCATTGTTTAAACTCTGAGTTGGATTATGAATCAATGATATGTTTTACTAAATGATTGTGAAAGAATCAGTTTTATTACATAAAAAATGCAGGTTATGAAAGATAATAGCTTATGAAAGTTGAAGATGATTGAGAATGTCAAAACATAAATGACGAAGCAAACAAAGGACATCAAGATTGAAAGACATATTTTTGAAAAACATAAACACCGAGGACGGTGTTATCTTTAAGGGGGAAGGGATGTAACATCCCTCTTCTACTCCAACATTTGTAACTAAGAATGTAAATTTTTTTTTTGTACTAGTCTCGTGAGGAGCCCAAGGTCAAGGCCCCACCAGGGAAACATGGTAAATTGTGTCATTTAATTCTTAAGTTATATTTTGAATATTAGACTTAGGAGACTGACATAGTTGACGCAACAAAAAAACGATGGAGCAAGAAATCCACTGAGGAAGGTAAGTGGTTGAGAAACCATGATCTGGATGAGACGTGACATCACAGTCCCATGGATCCTAAATATGGGGATCCACTTGATGATCTAAGGTTGTAGGATTTGTTCTAAGTAGAGCAATGATTAATATGCAGACTAATGGGGAACTCATATATCCTACCTTTTTAGCTTGAACTAAATATTTTCCTTTCCATAATTCCTTCCCTAGAAGTCTTCTAGGAGAAGAGTAGTCCTGGACAATAATGAAATATCTATAAGATAGATATATAGGCTAAAATATCTATTTGGATAAATTCCTTTATAGAAAAGAATGAATTAACTTTTGAATAGGTTAAGATAGGGTAAAGGAATGATTTAAAACAAAAAAAAAAAAGAACTCGATATGTTCTTATAGTGTATATTTACATACATACATAGAGGAAGAATTTGATAGGTTCTTATAGGATATATTTATATATATGGAGAACCTTATCTAAAAGGGTAAAAGATTTGTATTTAGATTTGACGTAGTGGAAGGAAATTTCTCTTAATCACTTAGCTAAGGCCCTCCGAGTTATAGAGGACATCCATGCTCATTTTTTGGAGAAATTGTTGCAGTCATGTCCCTCTTATGATGATGAACATTTATTTAAGAATATATCATGTAGAGCTCAGCTTTAACTAGCCCAAGTCCCACGATTCCATGGAATCCGGTTTAAGATTGTCTTTTGTTATTTACCTCTTACGTGGAACGCCGAGAAGGGGGTTTCCCTCTCATGGGCGGACTCCCCAACACAAAAAGACACGGATATATTAGGAGGGAAGGGGGAACGCTGGGGGGGAAGGTGACGGGAAAGGACGGGAAGAAAGATGCTTGCTCGCTTTTCGTTGGACTACCACTTACATTGTTTCGTGGAAATGTTTGTTTTTATATTAGCAATTTTGAATTAGATGTAGATGGATCCGTGGAGAGATCTGCAATCTCCAAAGTTAACAGGAAATGAAGGCTTGAAGCCCGATCCATTACATTGTTCGTGGAAATGTTTGTTTTTATATTAGCAATTTTTATTGGATGTAGATGGATCCGTGGAGAGATCTGCAATCTCCAAAGTTAACAGGAAATGAAGGCTTGAAGCCCGATCCATTACATTGTTCGTGGAAAGATTTGTTTTTATATCAGCAATTTTTATTGGATGTAGATGGATCCGTGGAGAGATCTGCAATCTCCAAAGTTAACAGGAAATGAAGGCTTGGAGCCCGATCCATTACATTGTTTATTATACCGTAGCAATTTCCAGAGTTTAGTACCTCAGCGTTGCCATCGTCGAAATGCAGATCTGTTGTTAATGAACTCGATGAGTATCCTGTTTTAGAATCCATCGAAACCACGGACCCCTGCATCCCGATCTCCGTTATTAAAAACGTGATCATGGGGGTTTCCATTATACGGTGTTGCATGCCAGATTTCGATGAGTACCTTGTCTGGAGTTAATCGAAACATGGATCCCTATATCCGGATTCCTGTCGTGATATTGAGAGTAGGATCTTGAATTTGTGGTTTCGTTATTTGTTCTAGGTTGATATTCCGTTTTGGAATCGTTTTGAATGATGGAATAACTTGATCCCTGAACAACACTTTATTTATTTTGCATGTGTCATGGGGTTATGATAGACCATGACGAGTCCTTAGCATATTTGCTACTGCTTAAAACCTATCGAATCCCCTTGCTTCCTTTATTTTACTGATAGGAAAACGACGGAGCAAAGGGGGCCGTGGAGTTTCTCAATTTAACTCTGTATTTTTGTAGTGTAGAATTTTTGTCAAGAACAACGCGAAGCTCTATTCCTCGGATATTTAGATCTTGATTACTAGTTTGGTATTGTGTGTTAAAGGATGTTGAATGCAGATCTAGAGGAAGAAAATCCCTGCACTTGATTCTCTGTCTTATGACCTATGCCGAGATCAGATCGATCTCTTTAATGGCAGAAATATGTGTTGAAACTCTATTTTTAATTTCTGCATTTTCGTACAGGATTGTACTCTGTCGAAAGAGTTTACGGGCCCTCTTTTCTTGTATCGTCTATACTCTGCTACAGTGTAGGTTCTTACTGTTGTTGTTGTTTGTTATATTAAGAGGGAAAGAAAAACTTTAGCGTTACCATGCAGTGGTCGACACAGTTGTATATTTTTCTTATCCTCTCAGCTAATCGTTTCCAGGGACGCAGTTGATGGTCTGCATAATCGATAACCAAGCAGAGCTATCTCATGATCCGATTTCTGTATTTCCGTTCTGTGTTGGATTATTACGAGAATACTTTAATTGTTTTTTCTGGATTGTTGCTGCAAGTACCTTTCAGATTGATAAGCTATCCTTTTTACTTACTAGATTGTAAGTGTTCTTTTTATATATATATATTTAGCGCTATCACTGCTTTACCTAATCGCAGGAAAGGTCTAGCGAATCATGTTGAGTTGTTTATATATATGTCTATCACTGCTTTACATAATCGCAGGAAAGGTCTAGCGAATCCTGTTGAGTTGTTTATGTATCGAGTCAGTGATGTCAATATATTTAGACCTCTTTCATATTTCTTGTTGTAGAGTCAGAGGTCTAGAAAGGTCTTTGAAAACTATTCTATTACCAGAGAATAGATATTTGTAAGTATGTAAGGTTACTATCGATTGTCTCTGAAACACTCTAGAGGAGAGAGGCCCTAAGGAGAAGCAATTGTATAATACAACAACGTGGTTGTAGGTAACCTCTTTTATGAATAATATATGATGCGACCTTCTTGGTGGACGTAGCCCAAAGATCTTTGGGTGAACCACGTGTATATTGTGTCTTTTTGTGTCTCTTTCTTATGCGTGATTATGATGGTTTTATGGTTTCGTTGAAATGTATATTTACATGTTTTGGTTAAGGGAGTAAATTTCAAGAGAAATTCTTAGCTAATATATTGTTGAATTACAGTGTTATCCTTTCGTCGAAGTAAGTTTAATTATCAAAGTGTCATGCGTGGTTTCAAATATGTAATAAGATTTTTATAGGAAACTAACTCGCATAAGAGTTAGGAGACCTTTGCATCAGTAAGCAGATTTTTACTAAAGCAATTTTGGGAACAGAAAGATGACTATGTAGTTTTTATTTCTTTAAACTAATTAAGAATGGAGGACTATCTTCATAGTATTTATTTTGGAGTTTTCTTTTATGAAGTATACAAAAGAAAAGAAAAAGCAAGACCTTTCACCAAACACTAACTTGGTCTAATGGGTATGTGACAGTTTTTGTATTGGACAGTTTACTGGATGATAAAAATATAAGTATTATATTTGTATTTACTGTGTAAATCTATTATGATTAAAAGTAGATCTTCTTTTATGTTTTCAATGTTAACAGTTTATAAAAATATCAGTATTTGTATTGAGCATATATTAATGAGAGCAATAATCTACTTATAATAATCTATCTATTTGATCGTCAAATAAACTCTACTGTTTTTAAACTTGGACATGCTACAAGAAATACAAGGTAAACTCTAGAAGATATTGGGTTCTGTAATTTATTATAGTATGAATCCTATGATGAACTTTACATCTGACATATTATAAGGAACAATCCTTTTTAAAGAGTCTTCAGATCATTTTTAATCTATGTTAATTAAACATCTTTCTATATTAGAGTACATCACTTTTAAGTGAAAGGAGAAACACATGAAGAAATTTATAATCATCATTCTTTATTAACCAATCTTTAATCATCAATAATTGTACTGAAATAATCTATCAGTATCAGTATTCCATCACTTCTAACATCTAGAAATTTATAAAGAAGAGACTAAATAACTTGGAGATAGAATTATTCGAAATAAACATAGAGAGTCTAGAACTAATAAACTGTCACCTACCCAAATTCTGAGAATATTATTTTAATTGCAAAATACTTTATGTTAAATTTTAAGTACAAAGTTTTGTAAATATGACAAGGTTTGGTCAAGGATAATTGTAATTACTAATTATTATTATTTAATAAATTAAAATAGGAGAGAAACACCCAAGGGAACTATTAAATGAGTGTTCACTGACCCACTAGGAGGAATGGAAGCTATTAGAAGGTATGTCCTGGAGGAATGGAAGCTGTTAGAAGGTATGTCCTGGAGGAATGGAAGCTGTTAGAAGGTATGGGATAGATGGCAGCATTTGCACTCCACCACTAGCTGTTGGTTATGGGACAAATACCCCTAAAAATGTGGTATTATCCCCCAGGTGGGTGGAGGAGAGTAGGAAGCTCATTAATGACCAGTTAACCACTAAAAGACCTAGGCAGCCTACATAAGGCAATTCGAATTGGGCAGGCAGCACCTTATAATATTTTCTGCAGAAATATTCCTCAAGTGCATCAGGTGATCACTCAGAGATTCGAATAGGGAGGCTATGTGAGAGTGCAACTATAAGTCTGCTAATTATGTTGAGAAGGCAAAACAGAGGTGCTAGTGCAAGTCTCTTTGACTGCTGAGTCTTGATGACTGGACAATCTATATTCTATTGCAAGTTGATGTATTAAGGCTTCTACAGAATCTTCCTCCTGGTGGTTTAGTGAACAGGCTCGGGCGTCCTGAGGTAAGTAACTTGGTTTTCTTCAGGAATAGTTTGGGTGGAATAGGTTCCTTGGGCTGTTTGTTTCTCCTACAGTCAACCAAGTTTTATTGTTCTTACTTTTGTTTACACTTAAATGTTTCTGCATAGTAGAATTATTAAACTCAGTCATATAAAAGAAACTATTTTATTTCTGATCTAAGTATGATTCTGAGTGAAAGAGTTTTATGGAGTGATTGAATTCGATAACCATCTCTATATTTTTCCCCATGCTATTCTCTGCATCATACTCCAGTATAGAGAAGTAAATTAAGGAAAGATGAGAGATAGGCAGAATGCCATTGATTGGATAAATGAATACAATACTCCTATTGTCAAATTATGTCCTATGTTTAAACATAGTAAACATTACAGTATAGTATAAACAGCTGCATAGAATTCATATAATTCTTAGATAAAAGAAAAACACATTTTGTTTTCTGCACAGTTCTTTATATTTCCTTTTAACTCTATCTAGTTCAGATAGTAAGCAAATGCATTTCAATATTATCCATTTCATGTTTTTCAAGCAATTATGTTTTCAAGAATTATAGCAGCTACAAGAATTAATCTCTGTATAAATTTCTTACAATTATACATATTTGATCTCTTCACTAACTATCAATTTTGATTTCATTTATTACATATCTGCACAATTGTATCAAACCCTAAGATCTTACAGACCCTAGTTTCAGTTTATAATAGTTAAAGTTTTCCAAACCCTAACTAACAATTTTCTTTAACAAATCATCTTTTAAAACATTTCAAGATTGATACAAGACAATAAACTTCACTTAGTAGAAAGCACAATTTTGTAGCAATGTCTATCGATAGCTCATAACCCTAGTAAGAACACATACACAACATCGAAACCATTTGTTGCAAAGCTTAAGTCTCGAGTATAAAAGCTCAGTACAAGCCAAATAGTAATCGAAAGCTACAGGTAGGGTTTCTTTAGTAAAACAAAATAGAACATTGTGGCATAGCCATTTTGAAAACATATAACAGTCCAACAATCTTATCGATTTTCCTAACATGATTATCAACAACGAGAACGAAGTATAGAAATACAATTTTATACAGTTATGCAAACCATAACTCTCGGCCAAAGACAACTATCCTTGCTCAACATCACCTTAACCATTATTTATATAGTGTTCTCAACTATTATTTAAAAACGTAACTTTCCATTGCAAAAATGAGCCATTGTTTATAAGTGCAAGAGAACCCTTGGTTCTTGGTTTCCATTTAAATTTTATAACAGAGAATTACATTACGGACCTGTCAAGGTTCCACAATACATGGGGATTTCCCCTTATCAACCAAAACCTTTAAAAAAAGGCCATGGAGCAACAAACTACATAGGGTTTTACCCTTAACATCTAGCAGAACAAACAAAAGTTCGAAGTTCCTTTCAAACAAATGCATCCAAGCATTAAAGAGACGAATGGCATCTTAAAAGAACTGAATATTATCTTATGTACAGCTATTAACAAAACAAGACTTAAAACTTCACACTTGGCCATCACCGAAAGAAATTCGAATGGTTCCAACTCTCGACACACAGAAATCACCATCAAAGGAACCTACAAGGTTTCGAGAACCACCGGAGCTTACTAGGAAGCAGTAGCACCATTTCCATTCTCCAAACCTTTCATTTAGTAGTCTCATACAAAGTGGGTACCTGCCAAAACACATGGTGAAAGGTTAAAACAAGAAATTGCAAGAATCAAGCAAGCAATACAGTATTATTTCACTGTCACGAAACACTTACCCTTTAAAAAAAATCATATTTCGGAGCATTGACAAACTACATCAATAAACGACGAAGCATGCTGATATTTAACAACAACCATAAGCTAACACATAAGACCATTCTCACAAATAGGAGAATCGAACCCAGTCCGAATTACATTCAATACATTGGGAGGAGAAACCCCATCATTATATTGGCGTATAGTGGGTTAAGTCCAAAGAGCTTAAGCCTGTAACTCTTAAAGCGACCTCCCACATGTCATAGGATCGAAACCTCCCAAGGGATACTCTCTCCAACCCTACATGTTAGCATCCTGTCAGCCTCATGACTGCAACTCTAACAAAAGAATGAAGACCAGGAAACTCTCCATCACTACATACAACAAGGATTAGGGTTTCATATTCAACGATCAAGATCCGGGGAGATTGACGATCAAGAAGGTGCCAACAAGCTACGTTGAAATTCGGGCAACTATTGCATTAATATCTCATTGATTACTACAACTACGACAATGACAACACTGCATGCTAAGGGACATTACCGTGTACAGCTCAGAGGAGTGGCGATATGGTAACCATGCATAACTAGGATTCCTAGTTATTTTATCAACCAAGCTTCACATGTATGGCTTATGCAGGTTGATAACAACACTTTCCACTATGGAGTTTGGTCAGGACCATTAATATCTGAACAAGACACTGTCAACCTGCCATTAGCAAATTTAATACCTGTCAACTCATCACCTCATTAACGAGTTTGTTGTGAAATGAAATAACATACATTATCAATACTTAGAACAAGAGCTAGGTCGTATAGCATAGTTTATTCTATTGCTAAGTCTTAGCCCTTCAAATGTTTGAATACATCACCCAAATGAATATAAATCCTATCATTGCATATTGTAAATCATGACATTGCATATTGTAAATTATATCATAGCAAATACTAGTGCACATTTTATATAGTTCAAAGTTTGAACTTAGGTATCGTAACATTTGAATTACATGTCAATGTATTATTGTAGATGCATAGTAACTATAAAATATTTTTCTTTCATTTCTATAGTTTTGTATAAGCAATAGGATGAAGTTTTATAATGCTAGTTCATAGCATAAATACCATATTCACAATAAATTCTATATGAGTAGCCATATAGTGCAAAGGCTATTGTATCATCATAGGTATAGTTTAAGTGTTGACGAGATACACTCTAAATATAAGCTCTTATAATGAACACTAGTCATTATACATTACAAATTTTAACTGTGTATTCAAATGATAAATTCAGGACTTAGAGTAATCTAAGTTCTGTAGACCCAAAATATAACGATAGTCCAAAAGTATAAACACTATTTTTCTACAAGCTTCCTAATAGCATTATCAATAGATATTAGTATCACTGTTTTAATGATAATGATAGTAGGCATATGATAATATATGTAGCATTATAACAGAACACTTGGATGACAAGAAAGGATAACACTGAAGAACTTTGTAAGTCAGTACGTAAACTAGAATCATAACTAAGTATCCATACCTCTAGTAATATGTTTCGCACGGAAGTACTTAGCATTCTAATTTTACTTTGACGATGATTTGAAAGACACATGTACTCTTAACACATGTTGTCATAGAATTTCTTACCTGTGGTCTGCACATGGAAATAAGATTCAAATGCCTTAGCTAAACGTAGCTAAGTAAACTCCAGGGTACCTTATAGGACCCCTTCATCATCATACAAACAAACTATCAACACTTCATCAAGAACATCATAATAGTACAAACAATGTACAGTATGTAATTATATTTAGAACTGAAGCAGATCTGTAAACTGTATTTTTATGCATAATCATAAAAGGATCTTTCATTAAGAAGTTTAGCATCCATTTATATCTGAAATAACAAATACAAGTATATCATATTTTATTTCAGAAGTATGACGTGTCATCGTTATTTATTATCTCAGTTAAGAAATTTAATTAATTTATATGTTCCGCATTAACGACTTCGATAATTATTGCTATTATCAAAATTTTTAAATTTCGGTATTTTTACGGGATGTTACATAAACAACAATGTAGAACCTATTTAAACTGAGTAGGTGGACAAACACCCAAAGAAGACCGTTCCTCCCAATCGTCTCCTGAAAGAAGCCAAGTTCTACTTGCTTTAGGACCCTCGAGCCTGTTCACTAAACCACCAGGATGAAGATTCTATGTAAAAGTATGTGACAATCTCTTTAAAACTCAGCATTCATGGATACTTGCACAAAACACTCTCTGCACTTAGTAGTATAGAACAGTCTTACTCTGCAAATCATTAGTTAGCTTATCCCCTCATCGAATCTCTTGTGTGCTCAACATAGTAGTTTCCAGCAGCACAAGGAAAAAGTTGTATATCTCTCTATCTGGGTGAGCTGCCTGCTCAATTCAATGGCTATATCTCTCTTAAGGGCCAGTTTAACATTTAATGAGCCACCTGCTTAGTTCCACCATTCTTGGGGAACATGACCACATTTTAAGGGAAGTTTCCTCCTGCAACAGTTAGTAAGTGAGTGCAGATGCTGCCACTTGTCCATTTCCTTCTACACCAGTTTCATTCATCCTAGTGGGTCAGTGAACACTCTTCAACAGTCCTGTTTGGATGAGTGTCTCCTATTTTAATTTATTAAATAATAATAATATTCAATTACAGTCATCCTTGACCATCCTTGGTCAATAACATAAAACTTTACAATAAGTTTTAAAGTAATGTTTTTCCACAAACATAAAATGTTTCAAGTACTAGGTAGGTTACACCGACAATAAAATGAATGTGTCGGATATCCGATAGGTCTATGTCGGATCTCTGACAACTCGTCTCTTAATATTTATGTTGCATATCCGACAAATCTCACTTTATAGGCGGTCGGATATCCGACAACTCCTCTTTTAATATTTCTGTCACATATCTGATAGGTATATGTCGGATATCTCAGAAGTTGATGTCGGATATTCGACGGTATTTTCATTGTAAGAAGCAATATATCCGACGTTGTTAGCCGTCGGTGGTATCGAAACTTCATCGAATGTCCGAAAATAGAGCCGTCAGATATCTAACACGATTGACATCAAATACCGACGTCTTTAGCCGTCGATGGTATGGTGGTGGCGTTGGATATATCGAAAGTGGATGTCGGATATCTGACGATGTTTTCATTGTATGAAGCTACATATTCGATGTTGTTAGCTGTCAGTGGTATGGAAACTTCGTCGGATCTCTTCATTTTTTTTTTAAATTCCACATATTCATCAGATATTTGACTCCCCATTCCAAGATATTAAAAGAGGATTTGTTGGATATCCAACATATACCTGTCGGATCTCCGACAACTCCTCTTTTAATATTTCTATCGCATATCCGAGAAATATCACTTTATATGCGGTCAGATATCTGACAGGTATATGTCGGATATCCTACAAATCCTCTTTTAATATTTCCGTCGCATATTCGAAAGGTATATGTCAGATATCTCAGAAGTTGACGTTGGATATCCGATGGTATTTGCATTGTAAGAAGCCAGATATCCTACGTTGTTAGCTGTCGGTGGTATGGCAACTTCGTCGGATATCCGACAATAGAGGCATCGGATATCCGACATGATTGACATCAAACACCGATGCCTTTAACCATTGGTGGTATGGCGGTGGCTTTGGATATCTCGGAAGTGGACATCGGATATCTGACGGTATTTGCATTGTAAGAAGCCAGATATCCGACGTTGTTAGCCATCATTGGTATGACAACTTCGTCGGATATCCTGGAATGGGGAGTTGGATATCTAACGAATATGTGGAATTAAAAAAAAAAATACAGAGATATCGATGATCAAATGATCCCAATGATCTTATCTTGAGGGCTTTCAATGCATTACATATTTTATGATCAAATGATCCCGATGATCTTATTTATGAGGGCTTTAAATGGATTAAATATTTTATGATCAAATGATGGGACCTTGCATTTGGCTTGTCCAAAGTGGGTCATGTTGGAAAATGATAACTCACAAAAGGACCAAAATATTCTTCAAATGCAGATACACCTTTTACCTTTACTTATGATCTTGATGTTGGGTGATCAACTTCAATTGATCAAGTCAACTAAATCCATGGTTGCTGCCTTGATACATGCTACATGACTCTGACAATTTGGCTACAAGAACCCCAAAAATGTCACAGCCCCTTCAAAGATGACTCTAACAATTTGGCTACAGGAACCCCAAAAATATCAGAGCCCCTTAAAATATGACTCTGACTACAGGAACCCAAAAAATGTCATATCCCCTTAAACTTTGCTTCAAGTTTGCTCAGAAAGATTATGATGAAGGATTGACTGTTGGTTGTGAAATCCAGCTTGGGAGTGCCCATACTTAAATTCTTCATTAGAAGCATTGCCAAAAGGGGAGAAGCTGAGAATGGAAAAGTGATTGAATTAAGCAGCCATGGGAAAGCAATTGAGAAAATGGCAGAACAACACTAGAAGAGGAGAAGCAAACATCAAAACTGTAGTTAATAAGCCAATTTCGGATGGGAAAGCGTTTGAGCAAACGACAGAACAACAAAAGAGGGGAAGCAAACAACAAAACTGCTGGACATGGCAGGAGAAGAGGAAAGCAATCACTCACATGGGACAACCCATAGGATTTGCTTGCTTGCATGTTGTGAAACATCTAAAGGAAAAACACCAAAGGTTTGGTACATGCTATCCAATTGAGAACCTTAGCTTGATGTGATGTTCTGACTCTTCCAATGTTCATACCTTGGGAAACACTCCCTCATGCTCCCAAAGATCAAATTTGACCTCTGACTCCATCACTAGGTTACAAATTCTATCACATTACTTGAAAATATCCACAATAAACTCTTATTTCTTAACATTTACTTTTCGCTCTCTAAATATTTTTCAATAGTGTTCCTGTAATGGACACTATTTGGGACATAAAACAAGGTCTAAACATCCCCAAACTACTTAGGTGTTAGTCCAGACTTGGAGTTGGTGGACTTGAATGTCATTGGCAGACTAAAATATGCCCAGACATCCATGTCCACTACTATCATAGTGCCCTTATTTGATTGTGATGCTGATAGTATTGTTGGTTGACTGATTTTTAGGCTATTGTTATGAGGCTCAGAATTTTCCCAACTCATCTACCAATCCAGAATGTTGATATTTGAGTTCAATACTCATTGTTTCTTGTATAGGACTGCAAACTGTCCATGAATACACAACTCATACCAGCTTATCATTTTGTTGTATGTCATATGACAACATGTTGATTGATTTTATGTAACCTAGAATATAATGTATTATTGCTATAGAGATATAGCATCAACTTCTCGTTTCCTTCGTTAATATTATTTAGGTGAACAGTTTCTTCATCGCATGTTTCCTTTTATGCTTTGTTGTTGTAGCATGCTCGGACTGCTTGGAATTTTCACCAAGACGTGAGATCTTATTTTATTGTATCATTCCTAGAAACAATTTGATGTATTGTAAGTGACCATAGGGTTCCATTACTTGCCTTATATTTGGTATATGTCCATCTTGACATCATTACTTTCTCATCATGTCTAGTTCTTCCCAACCATATGCCTTAGTTGAAACTTGTAAAAAATGAGTGGTAACAAGTAATGATTGATATCAACTAGTTTATATGCTTTTACATATTTGCGCACATGTTGTAAGGATTTTAGATGTGCAATCCCAACTAAAGTAGTTCATCCTCCCTCACATCAGCCAAAGTAGTTCATTCTCCCTCACATCAGCCAAAGTAGTTCATCCTCCCTCACAATGACATGCCTACTGATGTCACCTTCATAGTAGCAATATTGAACAATATGTAAGCCTTTGACGGATCACTATACTTGACAAACATTAACTTCCTGCAGTTTTCTACCACTATACTTGACAAACATTAACTTCTTGCAGTTTTCTACTGGATCAAGCTTTCTCTAGTGTAACATCATGCACAACCTTAGCATGAAACCTATTACGAAAGTACAGCGCAGTATCTAGTGCCTTTTCCCAAGACATATCTAGATATGCCCTATCATGTGACATGCTATTGGTTGTTTAAAAAATTGTCTTGTTTCTCCTCTCCACAATCCCATTCTGCTAGGGTGTGTATGGAGCAGAAAACTGTCTCTAGATACATTCTTTCAAAAATTAGCAAGTTGATTATAATGAAACCCCTATCCATTGTTCCATGGAAGAATATTTATACTTCTACCTTCTTTCTTTGCTATTACTGCCTTAAACACCTTAAATTCAACAAAAACATCATATTTCTTATTAAGAAGTGATCCAACATCTTCTTAGAGAAATCATCAAGGAAAAGTAAGTACCTTGAACCAGGAATTAAGAATGATGTCATAGGAATTCAATAATGTGTGGGGTAGAACACGACGAGAATGGAACCCCAGTGGATGGCTTAATACTCCATTGACCTCACTATGGAAGCCAGACCTTGTAAGCATCAATCTATTATTTGACTGTGAGATACGTGAGATTATAAATGTTGGTTCTAGAATGTCTCGGTTTTGTAGATGTTTGTTTATCTTCTTAAAAACCTGCTATTTTCGGAAACTAAACTTTAACCTTTAGAATCTCCTAAAATTGAGGGACCCCATTTTCTATATAAATTATGTAATATAGCCACTATTGGGGTAGCTAAAATGGTATCCTTGAGTACTATCCTAAGAATAGGATATCTCAGCATTATTGAGTTCCTGACTGCTTCGCTTATTTTAATGTGAAAGTTAGTTTCACATTTGAATGATAATAGGCCACAAGTCTACTATTATAAAACTTATGTAATATAGATACTATTGAGGAAAATTAAATGGTAGCCTTGAGTACACTTTTGAAAATAGGATCTCCGAGCATCATTAAGTGCCCGACTATTGTGCTTATGGTTTTGTGAATGTTACTTTTACATTTGAATGATAATTTGGCATGGATGTCATCTATGCAAGCCGATCTTTAATAAATTGGCTTAGTTATATTTTATACTGCAATGAATTTAGTCAATTTATATAATTACTTCCATGCTTTTATAGGACCTATGGCACATGATATGTTCCATTAACAAGTGACAATTATGAGACCTCTGACAGTCCATATTGTTAGAAAAACAGGATCACAGAGTAATGATAATAAACAAAAATGCAAATATAATCACACACACATTACAAGAGAGACACAGATATATCGTGGTTCACCCCAACTTGGGATACGTCCACACTGAATTTTTTAGTCCTTATTATTATTACCGTCCAGCAAGGTGAAGGGATACAACCTACAGCATAGTTGTTGCACTTCCTCTTCATTGTCTCACAGTCTCTCTCCTAATCTTAGAGATCTTTGCGATGCATAAAACCTAATACATCAACCGTAGCCGTATTACAATGTCTTTCTTTTATAAGGGAGATACAATGGGAAAATACCACGGGTTACCCAAAACCATGGGCCCGTAAAACAACCCCCTGGAACCCCGTGGGGGGGAGATGCCCTCCCACACCCCCCTGCTAGGGTGAGTGTACAGTCCAAAATACATATCATATAATAATGGGGTACAAACACGACTGAATAATAATAATATCTCTGAATCTGGAGATCAGGCTCCACAACCAACAATCTCCCACTTGGAGACTGATCACAACAACTCCACCGCTGCTGCACTTGCTGGACTTGGACTTGGAAACTTTCTCCTCTTCACCTTCATGCTAGAAGGCCAACTGAAACCAAGCAAGAGCTCAATTTCTCTCTGGTCACTACCTTCGTGAACATGTCTGCAGGATTCTGTCTAGTATGTATCTTTTCCAGCTTCAACAGTTCATCTTCCAGAACAGAGCATATGAAATGGTACTTGAGTTGTATATGTTTAGTCCTGGAATGAAATGTTGAGTTATTTGCAAGATGAATGGCACTCTTCCTATCACTATACAACCTGCTATCCTTCTGTTTCTTACCCAATTCCTCCATAAACCTCTACAACCAAATCATCTCTTTACTAGCCTTTGTAATAGCAACATACTCTGCTTCCGTTGTTGAAAGTGCAACAAACTTCTGTAGTTTTGAAATCCAACTTAATGCTGTTCCACCTACAGTAAACACATACCCTGTGGTGCTCCCCCTGCTATCCTTATCACCTGCCATATCTACATCAACATATCCCTGTAGAACAATGTCTAAACCTCCAAAACATAATGCCTGAGTAGTGGTACCTCTCAAATACCTGAGAATCCACTGTACTGCCTTCCAATGTTCTTTACCTAGATTGTTCATATATCTGTTCACAACTCCCACTGCTTGTGCAATATCTAGTCGTGTGCACACCATGGCATACATCAAGCTGCTAACTACTGATTGATAGGGAATCTTAGACATGTAATCTGTCTCTTCTTATGTCTTGGGACACATTTCCTTACTTAGACTGAAATGGCTGGCCAAAAGTGTACTAACTGGTTTTGCATTCTACATTCTGAACCTCTCCAACATGTTTTGTATGTACTCACTCTGAGACAATGTCAATTTGCGATTTTTCCTATCTCTCATTATTCTCATACCAATGATTTTCTTTGCAGCACCCAAATCCTTCATTGCAAATGAATTAGCTAGCTTCCTTTTGAGTACATTTATATCCTACATGTTAGACACTGCAACAAGCATGTCATCCACATACAATAACAAGATAATATATCTTTCATTGTCTAGCTTCTTGAAATAAACACGGTTGTTAGAATGGCATCTACTATAACCTTGTTCTATGATAAACCTGTCAAATTTTAAATACAACTTCCTTGGAGCTTGCTTCAAGCCATACAAACTCTTTTTCAACCTGCATACCAAGTTCTCCTTACCTTTGACCTCATACCCTTGTGGCTGCTGCATATATATATCTTCCTCCAAATCCCCATGGAGAAAGGCTGTTTTTACATCTAACTGTTCAAGATGCAAATCTTCTACTGCCACTAGACTTAAGATAGTCCTAACTGAAGTCATCTTAACAACAAGAGAAAATATTTCATCAAAATCAATACCTTTCTTCTGTGCAAACCCTTTTACAACAAGTCTGGCCTTGTACCGCTTCTTACCTCCTTCTTCTTCCTTCAACCTGTAAATCCATTTGTTTTGCAATGCTCTTTTACCACCAGGCAAGTGAACCAAATCCCAAGTTTGGTTTCCTACCAATGAGTCCATCTCCTCATTCATGCCTTGCTCCCACTTCTTTCTAGTTTCCACATGCATTGCTTCTTCATAACATTCTGATTCACCAGCATCAGTCATCAACAAATAATACATTGAAGGAGAGTATCGTTCAGGGAGTCTACTTAACGTGATAGATCTTCTTACAGTTGCAGGAGTTTCAGGTACTTGCTGTTGTTCTTGATTTTCTGGCACCTTTGGAACTTCATTTTCTTGAATTTCATGAAGTACTGTGTACTCTGTGGTTTCCTTTTCCTGTTTCTTTCCCTGCAACTGATCTTTATACATGATCTTTTCATTGAATATCACATCTCTACTCCTGATGATTTTGTTATTTTCATAATCCCATAAGCGATAACCAAATTCGTCAACCCCATATCCAATAAAGGTACATTTCTTGGATTTAGCTTCAATCTTTGTTCTATTTTCTTTATCAATATGAACAAATGATTCACAACCAAACGTTCTCAGAAATGAGTAGTTTACCTTTTTATCTGTCTATGCCTCCTTTGGAATACCACCATCCAAAGCACTTGAAGGTCCTCTGTTTATTAAATAAACAACAGTATTTATAGCATCCACCCAAAATGGTAAGGGCAACCCTGCATGCAGTCTCATACACCTTGCACGCTCCATGATCGTTCTGTTCATCCTTTCTAACACACCATTTTCTTATGGTGTTCCTGGGACTGTCTTCTCTCTACGAATCCCATGGTATGAACAGTAACAATCAAACTCCTTGCCATAGTACTCACCTCCATTATCAGATCTGAGACACTTCAACCTTTTCCCTGTCTCATTCTTAACCAAAGCTTTCCACTTCTTAAAAGTATCAAACACATCAGATTTCTATCTAATGCAATAAACCCAAGTTTTCCTAGTTGCATCATTAATGAATGTAACATAATAATGAGAGCCACTAAGAGATTGTACCTGATCCGGTCCCCATACATCTGTATGCACTAGCTCTAACTTTTCATTCTTCTTCTGTTTCCCAACCCTGATAAATCTTACTTTCTTCTGTTTTCCATAAACACAATTCTCACAGAATTCCAAACTTACCTGCTTCAAATCTGGCAGCAACTTCCTTGAGTGGAGAATCTGCATCCCCTTCTCACTCATGTGGCCAAGCCTATGATGCCACAATGTTGTACATGTTCCTGTGGAATCTTAAGAGATAGAATGGTCAGTATTATGAGGACATAAATACAACATACCTATCCTATCTTCTTTTGCTATCACCATTGATCCTTTAGTGGCCTTCCACCACTTTTCTCCAAATGTAGATAGACAGCCACCATCTCCCAACTGCCCTGTTGAGCTCAGATTTCTTTTCATAGCAAGAATATGCCTAACATCTTTCAAAAGCTAGTCAATTCCATTCTTAACTTTTATCCATACCTTACCCATTCCAAAAATTTTACATGGCTCATCATCACCCAATAAAACATGTCCAAAATTGCCAGGAACATACTCATGAAAGTATTTCCTATGGGGTGTAGCATGACATGAAGCTCCTGAGATCAGGATCCATAACCAACACATATGTTGGGGATGTGTTTCTGGTGACAATTCATTTTCCAACCAATTATCCATTCAATACACATAAGGTATATTCATCATGTTTAGTGAGTGCATACTAAGAACTCCCTCACTAATCCTCTAATTTTATTCTCTATGTTAATTTTTTCCAATTGATGCAACCATAATGCCTGCATAAAAAATCTAGATAACTTACTCCTGAAAAGCGTTGTAGATTATTATAGCCATGTGACTTGTTTATCTATATCCATTTTTATGATGTCTAATACATAATGAAATAGTTGTCTGATGAGTATCTGAATGGATTAAGGATATATATTATTGTTTTGTTCTATTCAAGAGAAGAGGTGTTCTCACTTTACACAAAACTAAATCTAGCATGGATTAGAAATGCTACCTCCTTTGTGCTTCCCAACTAAACCAATAAGTTTGCAAGGACCACATCTGGAACATGTAGTTGCATGTGTAATGGTTTCCATTCCACAAATTTGCAGTAAAAAATTGTCTTATTTTATACATTGCATTACGGATTGAGCTAGCATGTGTGATTTAAGCCCCAAGAACAAGGCTAGCTTAGTTGCAACCTAGAGGTGTTACCCATTGTCACCTAAGTAACTATAGCCCTACACTTTAGGTTTTATCTCTCCAACCAAGGGGGGCTTACCTAAAATAGGATTTCTAACTATTTTGAGAATGAAGGGCAAGGTGTTCCCTAGCAAAACAAGTATTTTTGTAGTATATGATAAACGGGTGATGAGATGACCATGAAGATTAGTTTCAATCCCTAGGGAAAATGGAGTCAAAAAGAATTTAGATGAATAAAGGGGAAGGTTGATGAAGAGTTTGGGAAATTAGGGTTTTTTTCACAGCCCCCCCCCCAACTCCAATATGTCAAAAAATTAAAAGTAGAAATCACTAGGGGACCCCATTTGGTGCTACCTCAAAATATTGCAAGTAGTGTGTGAATTATGCAATGAAGTATTAGAAAGCAACACTATTAAATATGAAAAAATTCTATAGCACTACACTCATTCATAAATCAACAAAAAAATGACACATTGATTCTATTACATGAATTGATGACACCGAAGAAATGAAAACAACTTTAAAATGGCGAATAAAGGTCTGAATGATGACCCCATTTCTCCAACGCCAGTAGAAATTTTCCTGAGCATTCTGCACCATTGGAAAGGTCTCAGAAAGAGATTTCGATCCATTTATTGTAATCCCCCAACAGAGTTAGGGTGAAAGAGAATGACCCTCCTAAAGACAAGCCCAAGCTGCTGCAAACTACTCAAAAACCAAAATCTGATGTCCATAAAGATGTCCCCATTGCTCCAACGCCTTTAGGAATTTGGCTTAGCATTCTACATCATTGGAAAGGGCGTGGAAAAATATTTCCAACCATTTATCATATGCCTCCATCTGAGCTAGGGAATTGGAGAACCAAGGGTTTGAAAACAAGGTCCTATTATGCACAATTCACCCTAGAGGCAACATAACAACCAGGTAAAAAACATGAATCAATGTCAAGAGGTCTATACCACCATGAAGATCATCAATATACTATTCCAAACCTCATCATCCAACAAGAACACAAGGCATCAAATATTAGGAACATCCACACGCTAGCATTCAAAGCATTATCAACATGTCATCCCCACTAAAATTGTGATGAAAAATCACAAATGGACACCCATGCACAATGGGGGGTCACACATTGATTCTATTACTGAAAATATGCAATGTTCTTATGATTGGTAAAATGACAGTGACCTCATGATTTATTAGCATTATATCAAAGTTGAAATTATATCGAATAATGTATACAAAATTCTATTACATGGGTAGATTGATGTTGCTAGGGTTCATGGGAATAACATGTTTGAGATGTGGGTTGGAGATTCCATGTGACTTCAAAGTAGTATAGTTTATGGGTGCTGGGTCAAAACAAAATATACCAATATATTCATATATATTGAATCTCATATTTTCTACATCCATTCAAATGGGAAAATGTTCTGATTTGATTAGTGATTCCCCCCCAAAAAACTATACATTTCAAGCAGAAATGCAAAACATACATAGGTATGTTCTTTGGAACACTTAGGTATTGCTCGTCATGCACATAAAAAAGTAGAAAAAATTACATTTTTTCTCCTATGAGTCTTATTTTTACATTCATCCATATAGAGGTGCCATTAGGGCTTTGCATTATAGAAATTTACATAATCACTGGATATAATCAGATTTGTCAGACATTCTGAAGCTGCTCTAATACGATTAGAGAGCCTAAAGTTGCTAGACTTCCTTTGGAGCTACCCCACTTGAATGGGACCTATGGAGTTGGTTTAAAAAGAGAATGGAAAGTTGCAGTGAAGTATTGTATTGTATTTACTGAACATTTTTTCTTATCCACTAGGATTTCCCTTTATATGCTACTTTACATCTCCTTTGCATCTTTTACTTACAACAGGAGTATTTTTTCCCTTTTATTTTGTGTCTCTTTTATTGAGGAGGTTTGTTTTTTGGCTGTTTGAGGGATGTGCTTTCCTCAGTATTCTAAGGTAGAGTATCTGCATTAGTGTCATCATCTCTGCTATTAGGATGTTAGATTTGTGGGATGCATTTGATATTGTATGCGTTCCACATTTATTTTATAGGAAATTATTTTAAAAATATTTTCCTGATATCGGCTATGGGATTTAGAGAATTAGCAAGTTGAAAGTTTGAAACACATTTGATATTTTCTGGAGGAGTTACAACTTGTATAGAATAAAAGGTCCTGTATGTGAATGCTAAAATCCAGGCCTAATGGTTTCTTGATAGCTTTTCTTTCTAGAATGAAGGGTGATGGGATTCAAGGAACCAAATATTAGAATCGGGTGCTTATGGTCATATGGTGGGATGTGGATCCTTGAGCTACCTCAATGGGATCAGTGTATTGAAGAAGACATGGTGTTGGTCCAAGTAGTTAGGGTAGGAGGTTAGGGAGCTATCTACATGACTCTCTCTATTGGCAGATGTTTATCTTTGCACTTGACAATGCATTGACCTGATAACCATAATCCCCTTGATATATTGTAATTAGATTGCACACTAACATAAGTCTATTGTTGTACTATCCATGCTATGTAGGTAAAACAAAAGCTAGTTTCAAAGTTTAATTTATGATTTTATCCCTTTGAGTGGAAGTCAAGGAAAAATAGAGAAAATAAAGGAACTATTGGTCAAACTTGGGCAATATTTGGCGGTGCTTAAACAACAATGAAGGGAGCCAACTCTTCCACTTAATTTCTACCAAGGTAGGAAGCTCCACATAAGAGAGGGATGTGTCTCAAGAAAATAAATCTTATGGAATTTGATGACAAATTTATAGATACTAACATTATGGGTTGGCAGGGAGCCATTTATAATTATTTTCTACTATGTAAATGGATGGTAAAAAAGTTGAAATGCTATTATTGGCTAGGGAACAGTGGAATGGGATCAAATCTCATGATATAGAACCAATTGTTGCATGGGACATGATGAGACAACTAGTATGGCCCTGAGGATGATGCACATAGCCTCAACCTTGAGGGATCCTACCTTTTTTCATGAGAAGGATGATAAATGATGTTGATGCTCATATATTGGTAGATCCAGGATTTCTCAAAATTTTGTAGAAAATTTTGGGAAAAAATCACAAAGGCACATATGCAAACTGAGGTCCCATATGATCTATAATGTGGAGTCAATAAATCACTGCAAGAGATAGTATTGATGCACAATTTTTCTTAATCATAACATAATGACAAATGGTAAAAGAATCAATTTGTAAATGTTTTTGATGTGAGATCGTCATTCTAAATTTTAGTGAGGATGTCAGCTGGAAGAGAGGATTCCATTCTCCGGTCAGAGCATTCAGATGCTTGCTCATAAATCTACTCAACACTGATTTTTAGGTCTGAAAAATGACCCACTGCCCAAACGCGAAGTGCAGAGGCTATTACTTTACCAGATTCAATGAGTACGGTCATTTGCTCATGTTCATTATCTTCTTAGGACTACAATATGCCCAAAATTGTTGATGGGAGATGACACGTTACTTTCATGGGCCTAATCATGCCTTGAAATCCCTAGAATTTCCCCATCAATAGAAAATAAAGCTCACCCACACAAATATGGGGGTAACACAAGGTTATATAGTGATGGATGGTAGGATAGATGCTTGAAATGTGTCCACTTTTGAACATTTTGTGTCTTCTTGCTCCAATACCTATTTTTAATGGAAATTGATTGCTTAGATCATTAGAAGTGCACAATCTTCTTGAAGTACCATTTATATGAGTTCATTGAGGAGGTGGGTGGGTGGGAAATCCAATGTGCAAATCATCGCATATGCAACACTTGTTTGCAAATCTGCACGGTTGATGGTTCAAAAGTAGTTTAGTAATATTGTTTAGATTCCATGTAACTCCACGCTACTCAATAAGACCATTTGGTTCCATCTCCTCATCATCACATATAGTATCATTTATGTATTGGTTCCATCTCTTGGAAGGAATCCTCCTTCTACACTTAGTTTTTTTTAGCAATATCATTTGTTTATTGGTTCCACCTCTTTGCAGGATCCCTCCTTGTACCTTACTAGTTATTATTAAGGAATTATGCTATGAATGTAGGTCAAGTTCTATATGCTCTTAGATTCTGATTAGTTTGACTTCATTGTATGAATAAAAGACTATGTGTTCCAATTCCTCTCATAGGACAAGGTGCTATCTAATTTTGAAAGAAAACATATATAAAATCTTGAGTAGCCCTATTTTGACCTCAAGGAAGCAATCAACAGTAGTCATTGTGAATTCTGGGCAAGTTCTGGGCAAGTGTTAGCCATCAAACAACAGTAAAACCTTATCACTTTAAATTATGGGCACTATCTAGGCAATATGTGGATAGGAGAAGCAATAAAAGGGCATCTTTGAGTAACCTATGCACTGTTCTTGATACTAAACAATAGTAAAATGAAGTTCTAGGTGGATTCCTGAGCAGCATGGGTAGTTTTGGGGTCATAGCAGTGGTAAATATAATGTTTGGGATGATCCTAAGCCAATTCTGGACAATTTTGTGCATTTTTCATGCCTGTAGCAGCAATTCTATGCATATCTTAATGTTGTGTTTCAATTCTAGGCATCCCTGGCCATGATTCAACCCTATGTTTAGCCTTAAACAGTAGTAAAGAGGCCTCAAATCCAAAGTTGTGCATGTTCTGAGCAAGTTTTAGGATGTTTCCTATAATGGAAGTCACAAATGGCCTTAAAACTTCATCATTTTCAGTCTTGGGAAAAATGATATTTGCACTTGAAGACAGTGTTCCACATTTTGGAAGGCTTCAGGTCTATTTGAGAGGAGTCGTCCCATAATATGAGCCTTTGGAGGCTAGTTCTTCTTCCTATTGGAGGATCCTTGCTTACTACAGTTTAGAAATATCCCTTAATAATAAGAAGACATGGTGTGGATCCATTTCCTATTTGCTTCCCTTTCAATGGGCTCTTGAAATGCTTGAGGATGTTTTCTGTAAGCTCATACTGTTACTATGTGAAGTGGTTGAAGAAATCTTTTGCCACTTCTGGAAGCATATCCCTTACCGGCCAACCTATCTCAATTGTTTCTTTAGTTAATAATGTATGATGTTATCTAAGTTGGAATAGAAATTATATAAGATTGACTTTGTATCTATGTAATTTGTGGAGGTGATTTGAAAAAATATTATGTTATGCATATTTATTAGACTGAAATTGAGATTTACTAGATAAATCTTGGAGGAAAAATATTATTGCTTGTATGATATTCACTGAAACCAATATTTTGGTGCATGGACTGTTGCAAATACATTATTCTTTTAAAGTCCACTATATTCTTGTGTATTGACAAACCAATTAGATTACATATTCAGGTATGAAACAGAATCAAATGCTTAGAAGTATAGGGAAAATATTTATATTGTGAGGAATAAACACTGTGCAAGTTTAATTTCTATAGCAACATTAGTAAAATAATTGTATAATATGTAATTATCATGCTAAAATCAAATTTCAATCATTGATCTGTTTTGATATTTTGCATCAATCTTAATGGTGGCTGATCTATTGTTACGGCGGTAAATTGCAGATACATGATGAGGCTAGAAAGTTTGCTTACCAAACTGGCATCAATGTAGTGGTTGCTTATGGAAGGGTGCCTATTACTACATAGGTTTGTGAATTTTCTTGGATTTCACTATTCAATGCTTTCATTTCTATATAATGCATTCGATTTTTCTGTATAGTGATAATACTTGACATTATTTGCCTTTGTTCTTATCCCTTTGACAAAATATGTGGAAGGTGGAAATTGTTAGTCCACAAAGAGCAACGTGGTTGTGATATGAAATGTTGGTAAAGGTCAATATTTGGAGACTTGTTTATTTTGAAATGATACACATATTTTTTACATGTTAAATTGATATAGAGTGTCTCTTTAAGGAAGGATATCATGATTTGACTGTAATATTCATCTACTAAATATGTTCATCAAAGAAATGCATATAATCAAAATTTTGATAAAAATATTCATGTACATCCATGTGGATCCAAATCATTAGACATAAATATGCAAAGTTTCCTCATGTATATAGAAAGGGTTCATCTAACCAAAATAATAAAGAGTGCATACCATTCCGGACTAGAAGACGTAAACAAAGAGGAAAACCATATCTGAAATAGGTTTAGGGTTTAGGTTTGATTATTTCTTTTAGTTTAAGTTATTTTGTGAGCTAAGTGTGCCTCTGTATGCTCATGTATGGAACCGATCGTTTTAGATTGAAAATGATGGTTCTATAAAGAACTAGACTTTTTAGTATGAACTGGCTGTAAACCTCCTAGAACCAGTCCAACTGGCTGTAAACTGATACAAAGTGTCTATGCAATGGAGGATATCACAATTTGACTATAATATTTCAGTTCATTATTAATCTGTAGAGTAATAACTATGTAGCATTAGAAATCCATTGTTATTGGGTTAATGAATGTTCTCTCATGTTTGTTTTAGTTATTGTTATCTGAACTGGATGGGTTTCTGAACCGGTTGACCCCAAAAAGTGGAACTGGATTGCAACCAATAAACAATTGGGAACTGAAACTGGCCCACCAAAAAATACATAAAATATTTAAATTTTGATAATAAAAAATTGTGCACCTGTGTGAATCCAAACCATTAGACTCTAATATGCGAATCCTTGTCATGCAAATAGAAGTGTGCATATGACCAAAATAGTAAAGAGTGAAAACCATGTATGAAGTTATGAACCCATCTATGAACCAGTTTTATCAGAACAAGACTGGGTTTGCAAAAATTGGCCGGTTCAATTGGTTTACATGCCTAACCAACCCAAATTGTTGCCTTGAAGTCAAAATGGTTGGTTCAGTACTGAACTAGCCAATTATGTACTCGAACTGGCTATCAATGCTTGAACTGGGTGGTTTGGTATAGAATTGTCTAGTTTTGTATGGGTCTATACACTGTGGGAGCACGATTTTGACCCTGGAAATAAATGAAAAAATAAAATAAGTAAAACAAAAACCATAAAACTAACCCTAGAACCTAGTAATTACTGGTGATATTAAATTGCTGAAGTAAAAGTTGACATTATCCTCATCTTTTATTTATCTATCCTTTTACTTAAAAATTTTAAAATGACCATTAATTATATGAGGTAAGCCATCTATATTTTTATTGACTAGTTTATGAGCCATTTGTTCTTGTTGAGCCAACCAATGAGTAGGGGTCACGACATACACCCAAATATAGATTGCTTATTCACTATCTTGTTCAAATTAAATATTAGTGAACCCAAACAAAAAATAATATATTCATTCACACAAACATTAGCATGTCTTTATTAGCAATTAATCAACTCCAGATTCCCATTAAGTTTATGAAAATGTATGAAAATGTATGGACAACTTGAAGTTGAGAAAAATATTCAAGAAATCGACTATTCAAGTATTCACAATCTCATGATATGGAATTTATTATCTAGTTAAGGGATACAAACATTTCATCTTATAGTTTATTCATATTGTCTATATTGAACAAAGTACATAGATTCTCATAGTGGAATAGACAAACAAGGAAGATGATTCGTATAGAATATTGGTCTTCCATGAACAAACTATTGAGCTCCTCAACTGCATCAATATGTCATGTCTACAATAAGAATCACGGCACTATGTTATGAAATGCATATCACATGATTGAAATTTGTGTCTGCAAATTGCATGCAAAAATTTTCAGCATTTTTGTTGTTTTAGTAAATAATCGAAAAGTTTGGAATTATAGTTCTTATGCCTTGTGAGGATTGAAAAGAGCAAGTTGATCTTGCATGATAATCTATAGATATTTGGTTACATGTGGATATCCTGTTACAATCATCTCCTGAACATTCTTATTGTCTTTTCTTAGACTTAAAAATAATGGAATATGGGTGTTAATATTGCTCATCTCCCTAATTATTGAGAATGCTAGCTCAATGGTAGAGCGCCTACCTTACAATGAGGAAGTTAGTGGTTCGACTCCTCTATACCCTATTGATATTGCAATATTGCTATTTTTAATAAAATTATTTTATTATGATTTATTATGGCTATAGAGGGGGTTTCAAACCGTCTTTGTATGTTTCTATGAGGGGGGTTCTAAGCCACCTTCATATATCACTACGAGGGGGGTTTCAAATTGCCTCAATAGGCCTCTACGAGGGGGCTTCTAAAATGCCCCTATAGGCCTCTACAAGAGGGGGTTCCAAACCACACCTATAGGACTATACGAGGGGGGTTTGAAATCGCCCCTATAGTCCTCTATGGGGTGGGTTTCAAACCGCCCATGTAGGTTTGAATGAGGGGGCGTATAAGGGGGGTTCACAACTTCCCTTGTAGGTCTCTATGAAGGGGGTTCATAACCGCCCCCGTAGGTCTCTATGAAGGGGTCTATGATGGGGGTTTAAAACCACCTTCGTATACCTTTATGAGGGGGGTCACAAACCACCCCCAAAAGTCACTTTTGGGGGTAGTTCCAATCTTGTCAAAAATCGCCCTTAAAGGGAAAAATTTTTAACATCAGGGCCTTTAGGGGTGGTTTTTCCAAACCCCCCCCCCCACCTTAGGTCACTTTTGGGGGCCTAATACAACCCCCCCTAAAGGCCAAAAATGTAGTAGTTCCCCCCTCACATTGTTGGCTATAACTAACCTAGAGGTTTTCCATAAGACCCAGGTTCTTTGCGGTTTCCCCTTTGACCAACAAAACCCCTTCTCACCGGTCCTTTCGGCAACAACCTGCGAGCAGTTTGAGGTCTCACCTAAGGTGTGCCTATGGGGTACTGCGGAATCAGGTTTCCACAGTAAGTGATGAGTTAATTATATGAACGTACTGTGCAGTGCAAGATAGGGAAGGTGCGCTATGAGACAAGACTGTGCAGCGCATAATGAGATATGTGTTGCAGGCAATTACCGCGCAGTGATGGCTGCACCACGGACCGCCCTTAAGAGTCTTCCTGTCATGGGACTTCTATTGAAATTGTGAACAATGCAGCTTTAGTCTATACTTGGATTATCTTGGAAATGCTTAAGGCACTAAGATGAATATCACTCATCCATTCATTCAGGTGCTTAACTGAATATTCTTCTAACATACATTCATTAATTTAGGATATTGCAATCTCAACATATATGACTAATACAATCCAACTGTTATGCATTCCCTTACTGCGTATAAGAAAGTACTTAACCAAATGACTAATTCATTGTCTTCCAACACAAAACTAAATGTTCACCATCCATTTATTCGTACAAAACTTAACATATCATCTCCATACTTCCCTAATGGAAAATGCATATAAAATTCCTCTCATAATAGTATGCAAGGAAACATCTAGATATTCATTTACAGAAAACATAGCTAAGCATTCATTCACCAAACACAATCGCGCAACATAGATTTAACGTGGTTCACTCCCTTGGATGGGAAGCTACGTCGACAAGAACGGTTGATAATATATATATTTAGAAGGGATGGGGACAACCATTCTTAGTCTGTACACTCAGCTGCAGACTTTCCTTCCTCTCATATAGGTCTCTGTGCACACAGCTGCAGAGCCTTTACAATCTTCTCGACTCAAGAGATTTTACAATACAACACCCAAAATTGTAACAACAAAAAGTAAAGAGTAACCCCATCCCATACAAAATTGTCTTCTTAGATAGATCATGCCCCTAAGGTCATGTCTTTACAATGCCAAAGACCTAAACCCAAAACCCTTAGGGTTTACAAAACTGTGTCATTTCCCTAAACCGACTTGTTGGCTCCTAGTATTGTCTGATTCATCCTGGCCATTCTCCACATCTTCATTCTGTTGCTATCGGCCTTCCTGTCGCACGCGTGCCAACATGTCACTTCCGCTAAACCATTCATCTCTAATGGTCTCAAACACCAAGTGTGCCAAGCCATCGCTTTCCCTGAGCTGTCCTTTCCTTAACAAACTCGTGCATTAGCCACCTTCATGATTTGTTCGTGCCCACTGCTTGGCACTCCTGGAGCATCTTTCCCAAAAATAGGATGCTACCGGTCTAACCGATACTTGCATCTGTCCTTCGTCCAACATTATACTTTGCTGGCTTCACGTGGCCTCCTATCTCTGCAGCACTGCTTCTGCGCAGTACTAAGCTTCACAACATCGATCAAAACATTGTTATTGCATGCATCTTCGCAGCATCCCTCGTACTTAGCCAAAATTCCATCTTTTTCGGAGCTGCGCTAAGCTCAGGTTCTTCTTCCTTAAAAAATGTTACCAAAAATGGATCACTTGGGCCAAGACCAACATGCCCCTAACACTTACATGTGGCTTGTCCCCGAGTCACTTTCAATGTGTACTAGCAGAATCTGCTCTCCGATCTGTGTGGTCAGCTTTGCTGCGAACTCACTGTAAGTGTTCGTCAATTTCTCCATTGTTTCTTTCGTTTCCCGCTCAACCTACTTGACTGTATCAAGCACCTGCGGTGTTATTTCTTCTCCAATTTGGGCTTCTACCTGTTCCTCGTTATCGCGGAGCTCTTTCAGTTTATCTTCTATCTGCTGTGACACTACAATGGCATCTTCTAGGAGTGGCTGCAACTGATTGTCTAATGCAGTCTCCTTTTCCCTCAATACCTAGACTTCTTTCTTTAGGATAGATATCTCCCTAAATTTTTGTAGCCGATCTCTTGCTGGTAGAGTCTTTACCTCTGCATCCAATGCTTCCAACGCGGTCTATTTCTCCTTTACCATGGTCTTGATCTACTGTAGCCCTGGATTCTCTTCAAGGGCTGTGAATGCCTTCAAGGATTTGTCAAGCAAATTCTAGCACTTTGCAACCTCTACTGCGATGTTCTTTGCTGTGATCTTTATTGCTTGATCTCTGAACTGTTGATCAGTGATTACAACCTCTGGTTTGATCTTTTCTTTTAGCAGGTTGATATTGGCTTCATAGAGGATTTTATTTTCCTCCATCTCGGATTTAAGGGAGTGCACTGTGTCCCTTATCTTCAAGACAGTATTTGCAGGATCATCCTAAATATACACTTCTCCAATAGCTACTGCAGCAGAGTTAATTGTAGCTTCCAATCTCTGCCAGCGTGTTTTTTCATCTTCAAGCAGCATCCTGTTGTGCGAGCTCGACTCCTCGAGCTGTCTATTCACCATTTGTAGTTCCGCCTCTGCTTTCCTTGAGTCCACAGCTCTGTCGCGCAGCTCGTCCCCAATCTGCGTATTCAAAAAGTGTAGACCTGGTATCGGGATTTTTGCTAAGTCGAGCTCTACCCACTCAAGATTTGTCGTATCTAGGGCCACGTCCTCCAACATGGTCAATGTGATCGCCATTGGATCGAGGTAGACAAGTCTCATTTTTATTGGTAGTGCAACAACAAGTTGCACTGGCTTCGGTTGCAAGGTTCCTCCGGAACTCCCTTCTGCTTCTGGGTCGCGCAGCAAGGCCACGCTCTTGTGCACATCTTCGACTTTTTTCATTAGCCCTTACATCGGTAGCGAGTTCCTCTGCAGGTCATCTTGGATGGCCTTATCTTTCTTCTCTTTATCGGCCATGAACTCCTCCAGCTACTCATTGACTCTGTCTACTATCATAGCAAATTCATCCTCCTTTAGTACTGTGTCAGATGTTGCTTTCGTTGCTTTCTATTTCTTCCTCGCCTTTCGCTGCATTGGGTTCTCTGGTTCCTTCCTCTTACCCGTCTCTTCCAAAATTGGACATGGTGGTGGAATTATTTCATCATCTTCTGAATCTCTAGGGACATCTAAAACTTCCACACAGTAGTCCGCAGGCCATTCTTTCATAATGAGGTCAATGTCCTCTTCTGTCATATGGTAATTCCCAAGGAAAAAATGTGGCTCCTTCATCTTTACCTTTGGGGAAATAAACACACAATGCATGTCAGCAGTAAAATTAACAATGCGTATATATTTCCTTGTTACCTGCTTTGTTATCCTTGGCGTAGAGGTGATCATGGTGCACAACTGCATGTAATACTTGTAGAACACTTCTTGAGTTGCATGCTAGCGTTGCAGATCAAGATTTTCCCAGAGGTTCATGTACCTGACTCCTCTAGGGTCTAATTTATCAAAGCTAACGCCGACTAGGATCTGTCAATCCATTATACTTCCCAAAGGATAAGGTAACCTTTTCAGTAAATCGGATCTGCATTTTAACCTTGCATTGATCCCAAGTGGTCAATGTATGCTTATGTGCATTCCACCATCTGGAAAGTGTGTCGCGCAGTGCAATATCCAATGCTTGTAATCTGTGCTCAGTTGTAATGGCTACAGTGTATTCTTGGATGAAACTGTAAACATTAGTAGAACCATCATATGTGGGAATAGGACTTACCTCTTTCCTGATCCATCGCAATGATTTCATAAGCCACGCGCACCTTCTTGCTGATACTTCATGCATCCGATTTTGCCAATTTTCCAATCTTGCCTCCGAATCAGAGACACAGGAGCTGTCACATCTCCAGCTGAGTGTACCATCTACAGTAGGATTAATGTGTTAATTTTTTAGAATTTACTTCAATCTGATCTAGGATCTTAACTAAGAGAACAACATGTACAGCATATCTACAACATATCAATCATGGACACAATAATGCAAGCACATAAGAGACACAGAGTTTACTTGGGGAAAACCATAAAGGTGAAAAACCCTAATAACTTCCTCAGAGATAGATAGAGCAATGATACAACCCAAGCATAAGAGATAGACATCTCTTAGCAGCAGCTTCTCCTCCTCCACAAGTGAACCACACTCCCGAGAGTGTGAGAGAGAATAGAATGATGAAATAGAGTGCCTCCCGCACTCTATTTATACTTGACTTGACTTGCCTAATAACCTTTACTAGGTCGGCCTTAACTTAACCACATAACATAATGCTGACTGGGTCGACACCTAATAGGGTGGTCTAATAACCCTTTGACCACATGACCGACCCCCACTAGGGTGGTCTAATAACCCTTCGACCCACATGAATTATACAGGGTCGACCCCAACAAGGTGGTCTAATAACCCATCAAGTATAAGTTACGACACTTACAATATAAATGACGACACTTCCGTATAGAGGAATAATAACATCTCTATAGGAATACAACCATTTCCGTATATACGAATACTAACATCTCTATAGGAATACAATATACATATATGTGAAATACATTCTGAAGTTACATATACATCAACACTCCCTCTTAACTAGGAAGGTATTTCTCGACACAGGTCTTCTAGCTCAAGTGTTCTTCTCTGGATCGTCACTAGATAATCGTCATCGAGTCATCCTCATCGTCACTGTTGCTGCTATCTCAATCAATCTCTGAATCTATTTGTCATAGGAAATTCTACAAAGCCAGTCCTTTTTCATACTGGATGTAAGCCCACCACCTACAGGTCTTCATCATCATTGGCCATACTGTGGAATCCTCAGGACTTATTACGTGCATCACAAAACTAGGTGTTAGCATCCCAGGCTGTTACGAGCACACAACTCTACTTGTTGGATCTCCCAGGAGCACATTACATGTGACCCATCACAAAACCTGGTTGAAGCATCCCAGGCTGTTAGGAGCACACAGCTCTACCTGTCAGATCTCCCAAGAGCACATTACATGTTATCTCACCACAAAACTTGGCTGAAGCATCCCAGGAGATTACGAGCACATAGCTCTACCTATCAGATATCCCAAGAGCACATTACATGTGGTCCACCACAAAACCTGGCTGAAGCATCTGAGGCCTTTTTCATCCTGTCCAGATCTCCCAGGAGCATATTACATGTGGTCATGGAAATGCCTCAAAAGAGCATCTAAGGCCTTTTTCATCCTGTCCAGATCTCCCAGGTCCACTTACATGCCATAGGACAATGCCTCGAAAGAGAATCTAAGGCCTTTTTCAACCTATCCAGAGCTCCCAAGTCTACTTACATGTCCTCCTAGAGCAATGCCTCGAAAGAGCATCTGAGGCCCTTTTCATCCTGTCCAGATCTCCTAGGTCTACTTACATGCTCATCTGCATAACCTGTCCACGGCCATAAAGTATCAACCTAATACTCTCCATACATCATCCTAATCATACAATGCATCTACTTGATGCATACCAAGTATCTACCTAATACATATCACCATACACAGTGTATCCACCTGATACATACATAGATACATGATCCACACAATGTATCTACCTGATACATATCAACATACATGATCTACTTGATCATACAATGTATCCACCTGATACATATACATATACATGGTCCAAGTATCCAACATGATGCATACATACATAAATGATCCAACTGATCATATCCAGCATCCAACATGATGCATACATACATAAATGATCCAACTGATCATATCCAGCATCCAACATGATGTGTACATACATAAATGATCCAACTGATCATATTCAACATCCAACATGATGCGTACATATACATACAAATGTAAATGATCCAACTGATCATACAGAGCAGAAACTAGAACATCATCCTAATGCTCATCATCCAGCACTTACATCCATAGCCATGTGAAGGATCCCCCTTCCACCATGCTAGGAATGGCTACAGAAAATGTCTCCATCACTTCTTCCTTGAAGTGTCATTGATATGAAGAACACCAAGCCTCTCTCTGAAGTACTCGAACTACACTCTGGATAGTGGCTTCATCAATACATCTGCAATCTGCTCATCCATCGCAATCATACAGGAGCTTCACTGCTCCTCTCTATACCATATCCCTGATATAGTGATATTTGATATCTATGTGTTTCGACCTATCATGGAACACCAGGTTCTCAGATAGCTTCACAAAACTCTAGTTGTCACAAAAGATACCAGTAGCCTCCAGTGGTAGATCAAATAACTTAGATAGTAGCTTCTGAAGCCATATTGCCTCACAACTAGCCGAACAGGCTGCAACATACTCTGCCTCGGCTATACTTAGTGCTACACAAGACTGCTTCTTGCTAAACCAAGAGATCACACCTGATCCCATACTGAAGCAGCACCCAAAAGTGCTCTTCCTATCTATATCACTTCCTACCCAATCTAAATCAACATAACCCTATAGGTTAAGCTTTTGATCCGCATCATACTTGAGCCCATAATCAACTGTACCCTTCAGTTACCTTAGAATATGCTTTAAAGCAACCAGGTGAACACTCCTGGGATCTTTTCAGGAACTGCCTCAATGTGTTCACTGCAAAGCAGATATCTAGTCTCGTGTTCATCAGGTACATCAAGGACCCAATCATCTGACGATACACAATGACATCAACCAGATCAGATGAAGCATCACACATAAGCTTAAAGTTCAATGCCATATGTGTGGCCATGGCCTTGCAGTCCATCATCCCAAACCTCTTCAGGATCTCTACTGCATACTTCCCTTGTCCAAGGAAGATCCCATCTGTACTCTACCACACCTCCATGCCTAGAAAATAGTGCATCATCCCCAAGTCCTTCATCTTGAACTCAGTAGCAAAATTTCACTGCGTGTCGAAAATCAAAATATCATTACCAGTTACAAACAGATCATCTACATACAACAATAGTATCACAGGATTTCCTTCCTCAACCTTGTAGTAAAGGTTGGAATCCGCTTTACTCTTGGTAAAGCCCAAACTGGATAGAAAGCAGTCTATCCTACCATCTAGTGCATGCTTGCTCTTATAGATCCATTTGGAAGTCATAGCAAACTTCCCTTCAGGTCTTGGGACTGCATCCCAAACATCATTCTTCATGATCGAGTCGTACTCCTTGATCATGGCATTCTTCCCGAATCCTGGGAACTTCAATATATTCAATATCTTCAACAGATATCTTTGTTGCTGGAATAAATGTTGTAGTCCTTCTTTTGTAGGTGAAGGTATATGATCTTTCCTACAAAACAAGTTAAATTACATGATTAGAAACATCTCATAGTTTTTAGAACAAATTCTTACACATAAAGACATATGTCATACAATCATGCAATTATTTTAGCCAATGCTTCAATACAACATTCATCCATATCCTGTAACTTTCTAGATGCCTTCCAATCTCTACCAGAACATTGTTAAGAGTTTGCACTACTCCCAACATGTCAGCAAAGAGGTTTCATTCTAGATAAGTAGCAATGAAATGTTGTACAGTGCCATAGGCCACTTACCCATCACATGCATATTAGTAGTATATTGTTCATCAATGCAACTATTCTAATATGCATAATACACAACCTAATTATAGGGACATCAGTATATACATCATTGAACAGTATTATTTAAACAATCAAATATGAAAGAAATGGTAATTCAAATACTTATCTTTGTTTGGTTGTTGGGTGGACTCCCTCTAAATATCTGCATTCTTGCAGAAACTACCAGAGTGTGCTCCCTCTTGATATTTGCTTCTTGGATTACATGTCCTTGAACTTATATCCATCCTCGATCACTATGCATGCTTACAAGTATCATTATTGTGATATCCTTGAGATCTCATACATAATCATACATTTATTAGTATATTCTCAATACTATCAAAACACGATAATCTTAAGCATGTATAGTCATGATCATTTCAAACAAAAATGATAAGCATTAGTATTCAAGGACTCTTATGGTTAGTCATATCATAAATTAAGGTAAGAAACATAATATGCCTACACCCGTGATTACTCAAACCTATACTTCCATGACTCTTCTGGTTAGTCATATCATCAATTAAGGTAAGAAACATAATATGCATACACCCATGATTATTCAAACCTATGAATAATCATTATCAATCATGCCATGTATACTTATATAAGAGATTCTAACATAAGGTAGGATTCTAACTTCATATAGAAAAAACATACCTGGATTAATATGTTAGCTGGTTATTGTCTAACATACCCACACGATGTCTTCTTGTTCTCTTAAGTGACTTGTGCTAGTAACCTGCATATCTCATAGGTTAACCAAGTTATACATACCTCGTAAGTAGATCTTCTATGTGATCCATGGAAATGGATGAACCTTTGTCTTCATGTCACCATGATCATATGTTCTTGAACTAGAACATGATTTGTCTTTCTTGGTGTACCTTTCATGTTAGTGGACAACATAAGCCTCATACAACACCATAATGCATTAGTACAATCATAAGTGTCAACACCCTAATCAATGAATGCATTCATAATTTTACTAAGGTGATACGACAAGTCTAAATTTAATCAAGATTGTACTAACCGTAATAACATGAAGACAAACATACCATAAACTTAATCATGAACAAATCTTGAAACATACTTGGATGAGTCATACCTGTTGAGATTACTTGTAATCTTCTTATGTAAGGCCTTAGCCTCATCTCCCTCTGAAATAGGAACTTCTTCACTTATGCAGGTGACCAATCCATTATCTTCTAGGATTAACCCAATCCACTTGATTCGTAGGAACTTGATCTAGAGATGGATTAGGGTTTTTTAGAGAAACCCTAAAAATTAAAACTTTGAATTTCAAAC